>LPNX010614655.1:342475-408987 GCA_001517045.1 Pseudotsuga menziesii
GAAGGCGTTGTTGCTGACTACCAACACCACCCTACCGCCGTTATCTTATAATTTTATCTCTGACTGTTCTACATCAATTGATCTGTCAATTGAATGTATAGAGAAAATTATTTGAAGGTTTAAATAATTTTTATATACCCTTAAACATATCTCTTCATTCAACAGTCTCATATCTTCATCATGACTCTTCACAGAAAAATAAACTAATTTGTAATTACTTCTTTGTTTGTTGTTTTTAACTTTTTTTAATTTATCAGTCATGACCTTCCACTGTTTCTTTTCTGCAACCTCCTTTTTGCAACAAACTCTCTACAACAGATCTTTCCACACTCATGTTTCCAAACCAACCTTTCCGTAATTTGCAGGAACTTATTTTTTCCACAATTGCGGGTTGTGGATTACAGATGTGCACTTTGACTCTTCTCAAAAATTTCTTCTGCAATTATCATTCCGCAACGACCTTTCTGTAATTGGAAACTTCTTCCTTCTGAAATTGTGGATTTTCAATTGCGGGTATGCATTTCGACTTTCCTTAGAAATTTCTTCTGCAATTATATTTCTGCAACAACCTTTCCACAATCGAAAACTTATTCCTTCCACAATTGTGGATTGCATATTGCGGGTATGCATTTTGAATTTCCTTGAAAATTGCTTCCGCAATTATCTTTCCGCAACGACTATGAACCATTGATTTCTTTGCAGAATCCTCCTCCTCTGTTGATTAGTCTTCATGTTGGCACTTCGAGATGTTATATTCCACACACATTTACTTTGCATATTCTTTCCCCGCCGTCGATCTATTTTCTTAATACGATCTTATTCTTCCAACTTTTGCTAAATAAGTTGACTTTAACTCAACAACTCTGTGTTGATTGATTATAGGATTGATCAAACAAGCTCAATCAGACATCACCTGAATTGATCCCCTCACTGGATCCTCTCATGTCTCTTTCCGTCCTTATCACATATGCCATCGTTTTCCCTGCCATCACTTATTCCTTTGTCATTACCGAACTCTTTTGAAATCAATGACAAATCCGTCCAACATTCTCCCCCTTTGGCATCAATGGGGACATTAAATCATTAAAACATTCCCCCCCTTTGACAACAATGACAAAGGTTCTCTTATGACAACTCCCCCTATCAACATGTCTCCCCCTAATATAATGTCGTTTTTTCCATCACCAGTTTGAATCATATAACATTGCTCTTCATTTTAAAGAATATACTGTTATATTTTTGCAGTCTATTCAATATGATCTAGGATCTTATATGAGAGAATAACATGCACAACAATAAGTACAAGAGACACAAATATTTTCCTCAAGGAAACCATAAAGGACAAAACCCCGTAACTTCCTCGGAGATAGAATGAGCACCAGTAGCAAAAGTAAAATCCAAAAGTATAAATATGATCTTCAACAGCTTCTCTCTCTCAATTGTTCGAGCTTATCCTCTCTCTCTCTCATGTGAACTTGATGAGTGAGTGTGTGTGTAAAATAGAGAGTCACACTCTCTATTTATACCCTATTTTCCACTTGACTTTTTCCTCTATTGGACCAACTTCTCTAGGAAAGTCTAATAACCCAATTACAACTTATTTTTGGGGAATAATGCCTTGACATACAAAGGAGAGCTATCCCCAATAACTTCCAAATAAGTTTGATCTGTGCCAGAGACACATTGTCTATACGTTAAATTCCATTTAGAATTATTTATAGAGTCCAACTCTACCTATGAGAATAAATGACCCACTTAACTCAGTGGTTAGAGTATCGCTTTCATACGGCAAGAGTCATTCGTTCAAATCCAATAGTAGGTAAACTTATTAGATAAATATTTCCGAGGTCAAATATCTAAAACATAGTGAGTCAATGAAATTTTTTTTGGGGTCAAGCATTTGATAACGAATCCTATTCATCCTTTACATTGATCTTATGGATCATTTGATAGGACATGACTCAAATACAATGATGACTCTCTCGATCAGAGGAATGAACATATCCATCGGAGGTACAATAATAAAATAAAAATAAGATATAAAATGTACAAATGATTATCTTTCGAAGTTACAATTACATTAACACTCCCTCTTAACTAGGAAGGTATTCTCTTAACATAGACATCAATACATATAGGAACAAGTCTTCAATGTTGGATCATCATCGTCACTACTGATGTTGTCCTCGTCATCTCGATCAAATGGTGTTATCTCCCGAATCTACTCGTCATAGGATGTTCTACACAGCCATCTCTTTTTCATGTTGGATGTAGGCCTAGCCTCTATGTAGGTCTTCAAATCATCAAGTAGGTATAGCTCAGGGATAATTTCCTTATAAAACCTGAAGGATCTCCCAGGACTGATTATATGCCTCTGTGAAACCTGAAGGAGCATCCCAGGACTAATTATATGCCTCTGCAAAACCTGAAGTATCTCCCATGACTCATTATGTTCCTCTACAAAAACTGAAGGATCATCCCAGGACTGATTATATGCCTCTACAAAACCTGAAGGATATCCCAAGACTGATTATATGCCTCTGCAAAACCTGAAGGAGCATCCCAAGACTGATTATATTCCTCTTCAAAACCTGAATCCCTACTATCACCTTATCATCTTCAGACATCTCTTCGTCACTCGGAGCACAACCCAGATGCACACATCTCGACCACATCCCTTACATCTGCACCATGGGAGGACACACCTACCACCATGTGAGAATGGATCTCGTGCATCTACGTCTTCTGGGACCATCACCTTCCCTTGGAAGTAACCTCGATCTGAAGTACACCAATATTTTCTATGAAGTATGCAAACTTCACTCTGGCTAGTGGCTTGGTCAACACATCGACTATCTTCTCGTCCATCACAACATAATGTAGCTTCACTTCTCCTTTCTGCATCATATCCCTAATATAGTGGTATTTTATATCAGTATGCTTCGACTTGGCATGGAACACTGGGTTCTTGGACAACATCACAAAACTATGGTTGTCACAGAAGATACAAGTCACCTCTAACTAGAGATCAAACAAATTAAATAGTAGCTTCCTTAGCCATATTACCTCACAACTAGTTGAACAAGCTGTGACATATTCTACTTCACTTATACTCAGTTCCATGTAGGACTGATTCCTGCTAAACCAAGATACCATACCTGATCCCATACTAAAGAAGCACCCTGAAGTGCTCTTCCTATCTACAGCACTGCCAGCCCAATCTGAATCAACATAACCCTATAGGTTAACCTTTTGATTTGCATCATATCTGATCACATAATCAATTGTACCCTTCAAGTACCTCAATATATGCTTTGCAACAACCAGGTGAACTTGTCTTAGATACGTCAGGAACTGGCTCAAAGTGTTCACAACAAAGCATAAGGTTGGTCTCATGTTCCTCAGGTACATTAATGACCCAATCATCTGACGATATATTGTGGCATCAACCAAATCTGATGGAGTATCACAAAGTAGATTCAAGTTCGATGCCATGAGTGTGGCTATTGTTTTTCATTCCATCATCCCGAACCTCTTCAGGATCTCTATTGTGTACCTCCCTTGTCCAAGGAAGACTCCATATGCACACTGCCACACCTCCATACCTAGAAAATAATGCATCATTCCCAAGTCCTTCATCTCAAACTCAACAACAAGATTCTTCTTTGTATCTGCAATCAACCCATCCTCACCAATCACAAACAGGTCATCTACATACAGTAGGAGTATCACTGGGTTCCCTTCCTTAACCTTGTAGTAAAGTTGGGATTATGCTTTACTCTTGGTAAAGCCCAAGCTAGTCAGGAAGTTGTCCATCCTGTCATACCATGTCCTGGGCACCTGCTTCAATCCGTACAAATATTTATTCAATTTGCACACATGAGTCTTCCTGTCATGTGTTTCAAAAATGAGTGGTTGATCCACATACACTTCCTCTTCCAATACACCATTCAAGAATGTGGGTCCAGTTTTTAACTAGCAATTGTGTATATTTTTTATTCAGTTGAGCATATTGTTCTTCTTTCAAAGAGGAAGATTCCTCCAGACATATTCATTTATTTTGGATTCATAGGTTCATATGCACAGTATCAGGATGTTGCTACACAGAAGAACCAAGATACTGCATAGTGTTGCAAATTGCAGCAAAATTTTCACAAACTTTTTATTCAAAACTTGTTTTCCTGATTCACTACTTATCTTGAGGGGGGGTTTTCCCATGAGGTTTTCCCCTATTTCCTTGGTTTATTAAGCAACATTCTTTTATCTTTTAGATTGTATGTGGGTGAATTTTGGCCTTGTTTCTAGGGCCCATAGTTGTCCAAGTTAGGATTCAGGAGGGGTGTTAGGATTTATAATCCTCCCTTGGCCAAACTGTCTATTAGACTATTTTATCCTAACTTAGGACTCTTTTATTAATTATTGGTTCCACTAGTACCATTGGGTCCACTTGGCCTAATGGGGCCACATGCACCAGTCACTAGAGTATGGGTAACATCGATAGAGGCTAACTGAGACTGGTGTCACTTGCATGCATCAATTTAGGCGCCTCCTAGGCCAATCCCTACATTTTAGGAGCCATTGGGAGTATCGGCACCAACCTCCTTCGGTTTTTGGGAGTTGGTAACTATTTAATCTTAGTTACTCTTCAATTACATTCAGTTAGTTATACTCCAGTTTAGTTAGTGCTAGTTATACATGGCTGCATGTGGGAAGGCGCTAGTTCTCACCTACCACTGTAGTTAGACTGGTTTAACTGATTATAACTAATGGATTGACCGAATTATACATCTGGAGTTAACCACTTGGACTTCGATAGTGATTTAGACATCCTTAGTTAGCCATGTAGTCAGATACAGTTAGATTCATTTGGTAGATTCGAATTCATCCCTAATGATTCGAATTCTTCCTTATGTAACACTATTGTAACATCAGATTCTTTAATGAACATAATACTATAATTCTATGAGAAATACTTGTCTGTTTCCTATGAGATTTGATTTGTTCAGTTTGCATAATCCATTCCTCTTCACTTCATAATAATTAAGAATTTGATTGCACTCGTTGCTTGATGATCTAAATGGCACGAAAATTCTAATAAGGGATGCAGCCACATACATGGAATAATCCTTAGTATAATTGGGTGGTTGCAAGACAGGTGCATGCATGATGGCATGTTTGAGATTATTGAACGCATATTGCACCAAGTCATCCCAAATGAAGGGGGTGTCCTTCTTCAGTAAATGCATGAAACCATGGTTTTTCTCGGCGTAATTACAGACGAAACAACGTAAAAAGTTTTCCTTCCCTTGCAAACTTTGGAGTTCAATTACATTTGTTGGGGCGGGTAAGGGAAACATGGATTCAATCTTCAGAGGGTCTACGTGGATGCCATTCTTGGACATAATAAAACCAAGCAGTTGACCAGTATCAACATAGAAAACACACTTTTGGTGATTTAAACAGATGTTATAGTGGAGACATCTGAGGAAAATATCTCTCAAATGATCAACATGGTGATCCCGCTACTTCGAATGAGAAGGAAGATCATCAAGATAGGGTTCCACAATGTGTTTTATGTTGTGGAAAGCATATGACATGGCGCATTGGAAAGTGGCACCAACATTTTTTAAACCAAAAGGAAGCTTTCTATAGGTGAAGGTCCCCCATGGGAAGATAAAATTTGTCTTGTGTTGATCAGATGGGAGTATCTCAATCTGATTATAGCCAGACAAGCCATCCATGCATGAGAAGATGACACTTCCGGCATAGTTGTCAATGATTTGATCAATGTATGGGGTAGGGAAGTTGTCTTTAGGACAAGCTCGATTCAAATCCTGAAAATCGATACAAAGTCTAATAGTACCCTACTTTTTATTGACATGGACTATGTTAGACACCCATTCAATCAAAGGTACGAGGTAGATGAAAGAAGCCTTAAGAAGTTTTTCAATCTCTTCCTTAATGGCGGTTTCTTTCCTCGAATGTACTTGACGAGTTTCTGATGAACTGGCTTGGCACCAGGGTAAGTTCTAATCTCATTAACTAAAGTGGAAGGATCTATCCCTAGAATTTTTTCTTAGTTCCAAGAAAAAATATCTGTAAATTCTTTAAACAAGGCCGTATAAGATGGTATCTCTGAAGGGGAAGAATTATGGCCTACATTGATGTTCTCTACGATGTCGGGTTTCACCGATATATCAACATAAATAGTCTTGGTAATATTAATCAAATTACCCTCAGACTCAACATCATGGGTGAGTACCGGGGGCTGAGGATTGGTTACTATATCGGATGAAACCTTTGTTGCATACTGGTCTTCTGCCATATGGAAATTGGGAAGGAAAGAAGATCGGTCGTGATGATCTTTCCAAGGCATCTCATTTAACGACATAACTTCCATGATGGATTCATTAAAGGGGAGTGTATATGAAATATAGTCTAGAGATAGGGGGGGGTTTCTAACCAATATGGTAGCTGGTATGTATAGGAATCCACCAATAGATGATTATTGATGGTGGTATCATTGGTGGACTGAATGTCCTAGTACATTTATTCAAAAGGGCTCACTGATGTCGAATCATCAATGGAATTTCCTTTATCTATGGTAGAAGCGGATATCATGTTCATAGATGCTTCTTGCAAAGTAGGAGGACGATTGGATAATGGAAATACTCCCATGAGTGAGGAATCCTTGAGAAGACCTACTCTAATGTTCTGATAGTGAGGGGTTGTGGAAACCAAAAGTGGAACATTGTTCGCAGTATTGAAAATTATATCTGGTGAACATAAATCTAACTCGTCAATGGTAACAATCTTCCCTTGGAATGGGAAATGGACCACCCAAAAAATGGATGAAGCGACAGCTTGCATTGAGTAGAACCAGTTTCGACCTAGAAGAATATTGCAATATAAAGGAGCATCGACAACTTCAATGTGAATAGAGACTAATTTTCCCTCCATTTATACCTATCTGAGAGAAGGAAATAATCCATAGGGTTGAAATCCATGACCATCAAAAGAATTTAATGTTGTGGGTGAACGGTTGATCTCGAGAGAGCCAATAGCTCTCCAAAAGGTCAAATGCATGGCTGAAGTTGAGGCTCCCTCATCCAATATGGTATGACAGATTATCTTCCCAATAGATTTCATGGACAATTGGAAAGCTAATTGATGGGAGAGCCTCAATTTAAAATCATCCAGTTTGAAGGTGATAATGTTGTTGTGTTTAGGATCCAGTGCTCCAAGAACTCATAGCAAGTTCTTTCGTTGTGTAGGACATATTTGGAGTACCTCGAGAGTAGACCTGGCACATAGTGATTAAGCTAGATATTCAACTATATTATAGTATTGGGTAGCACATGCGTTAGGATAAAGTACATATTTATGAAGTGTACTCTTAGGTTGTCCGAGAATTGCATCAAGAATAGTTTATTCAACTTGAAGACCATTAGTAGGAGAAGGGGGGATGCTGAAGGTTTTTTTGATGGAACATTATCGGTTGTCTTCTTTGGTGGAGGGTCATATCTTTGGGATTTATTATTAAGATTAACTGACTCACTTGACATCATTTCAACTTCGTCTATGGATGACGAAGAAGGACCATGCAATGATTGATGGTTAATCCATTGTTGTTGAGTAGGGAAAGGATCCGTAAGGACTATTGGGGTGGGGGTATTTTTCAAAAATTTACTGACTTCCTCAAGACAAGGACACTCTTTAGTGAAGTGGTCTCTTCCACATCTAAGGCAGGGAAAATTTTCCTTTCTCTTATTTTTAGAATCAACATCAGGGTTCTGTGTTTTGTTACCTTCCTGTTGGTTCTCGTATTTCTCGGATTTTTTCTTTCCCTTTTTCTTTCCTCCCGAAGATTCCAAGGATTGGACTGCATTCACTTCACTGGAAAAAATAGGAGGGAAATTAGTTTTGGTGTTCGAAACGGTTTGACTAGAAGGTGTGGCTGGTTAGTTTTTATTTTTCAAGTATTTGGTCATTGATTGTGTTTGAACCAAACCAAGAACACCATCGGTAGGTGGTTCTGTTGCAGGTATTGAAGGGTCTAAGGTAGGACGAGGAGAGTGAGGAATTAGGTTATACAAAGTGCCTGACTGGGGATAGACCAAGTCAAGGTATTGAGCACGGCTAATGGCCTGCTCCTCGGTAATGGCACCTCCCATGGAAACATCCCTAGCAATGGGGGGGAGTAAATATTTAGTAAGCCAATCGACGAGTAACTGATCGAGAATGGGAGCCTTAACTAACCAACGTTATCATATCCACTCATTTATATGATCATATATATGAGTAGAAGTGGTTTGTAAAAGTGAGGTCAAAAGGTATGTACCTGTATCATATCGGATTGGTAACCGAAAATGTGTTAAGAAATCCATTGCTAAGGTGTTGAAATCCCAAAAGGAATGTTGAGGTAGCTCAATATACCATTTTGTAGCTACCCCAGTGAGATTTCTCTAAAAAAAACGTAGACGGATTGAACCATCCATCAAAGAGTTAGATGAGCACCGAAAATGGAATGTTATTACGTGGATTTTAGGGTCCTTACCAGGTTTTCCATCGAATTTAGGTATATCATAGGGTAACTTAACTGGGATGGTCAAAAATGAGGGATCATGGTGGATAGGGTCGTTGATCAATATGGACATATTTGGAAGATCTAAGGTAGCAAGAAATGGTAGTTGTTGATTAGGCTAGGGGTACTGGTAATACTGATATGGCATCTATGGACCAGTAGGGCCATAAGAATATTGATAAACAAGCATAGATTATGCTCCCACAACCGGTTGGTTAGGTGGTTGGTTTCCAAATGATCCACTTGAGGGTCCTCCAGGTGGTGGGTCGCCCAAGGGAGTTGAGCCTCCAACGGGTGGGCCTCTAGGTGGTGGGCCTCCGAGTGGTGGGACTCCATATGGTGGGCCTCCAGATGGTGGGCCTCTAGATGGTGGTCCTCCAGGTGGTGGTCCTCCAGGAAGTGGTAATCCAGGCGGTGGTCCTCCAAGAGCTGGTCCTCCAAGTGGTGGTCCTACAGGGGGACCTTCAAAAGGTGATCCTCCAGGTGGGCCTCCAAAACCTCCAGTAGTATTTACAAAGGGTCCTCCAGGGATAGGGATATCTGACTAATTAGGTTTCCCCCATGGAACATAATCATTTATGGGGTAGGGCATCCAAGATAAACAACTGTCGATGGTTTATAAACCGCGGGTAGTTAATTCCCTGGGTAGGTATAACCCCAAGAAGGCTGACTAACGACGGGTTGAATACATGAAGGTCATACAAAGATGGAAGAGGGAATAATCATATTGGTATTTTTAAGAGTAGTATTAACTGCTAGTTTTCCTACCGCTAGATTTTTCCCCATGCTAGAAACGATTTCCCTGGTAGGTAAATCAACTAGGGCTGAGGGTTTCCCCCCATGTGTGGAAGTTTTAGGGAGAGTAGAAACCAATGGTGGATTATGGGTGGGTGGGGTAGGAATGGAGGGTTGACCTGGATCATGATTAACCACTTTTTGAGTTGGTCACCCTGATTTAAGAGCCACATGTGATGGTGAAAGGGCATGGGATCTAGGTGGGGTGATTTCTGAATGACGGGGTAAGGGAGAAACACTTCTCCTTGTAATGTCTTCCCCTTTTTCTATAATTATTCCATAGTTTCCATAACTAATTTGAAGAATTCTTCATTTGAGGGAGCTATGGTTTCTCGAATGGGGTTAACATAAAATGGTCTAGTAGTCCCATATTCAAAAATGGTCTAGTAGTCCCATATTCAAAAATGGCCTGACCTAGAGAAGTTTCCCAAAAAGGAGCATCTTGACCGAATTATGTTGCCACTGTATCATCTGACAGGTGATTGAACACCTAATCTGGTGCACTAGGTTGACCTTCCATTCGAAAAGGAAAAGCAGTGTCTTCTGTGGATGGTTGTTGGACTATGTCAGGACTTTGAAAAGAGGAAATTTATTTCCCAGATTCAATGACTGGAACTCCTTCTACATGAGATTCAGGGGTAGTTGGTTGGTCCATGGTTTCACCTTCATTTCCTTCCACAGTAGGAGGAGATTCAGGCTGTAAAACCTACAACCTACAAGATCATCTCGTAAGTAGTTCATCCAGGATGTTGGCTAAATCTCTCTACTCTAAAGCTCTATACAAAGAATAGATTACACACAAACAAACCTACGCAATCTAAGGCCATAACCAAACTTAAATGATAGGATGGTATTATGATAGCCGATTCCTCACTAGGATTGTCAAGTTGTCGCAACTCGCGATATACCGAAGGGTCCAACAGTAAAATATGACAAGGAGGATTGAGACCGTACCCTTTCCTGAATAACCAACTACCTGGACAGCACATGCGTAGTAGCTCTCCGATTGTTTTTCTCGGTGTATTGATCCAACAAGATGGCCAAAAGGATTTTCTTAGTTGGTTTGGGTATCCTAGATGGGTCTTCCGATACATGTGAGGTACATGGGAGCTCAAATCCATATTAGTGTTGTCTAATGCACAATCGAAAGGGGCCTTCCGATATACCACTAAGTACGTGAAGTACCTTTCAATATACATCAAGGGTATGTGAAAGGTTGTTCGATATACTAGTAGCACATGGAAGAAACACACAATCCCAGAGATGTAGTGCAGGCAAATAATGACAGCTCCTATGTTTTAAGACACTGGAACACGTCTCTATCCTATCACACAAATTACTAAAAAAATATTTAACCTACGCTACCTCTGATTTTATCTTGATGGCTAGTGAATATTTGTGGAATGTGAATCAAGAATGCAATATCACGATCTATATGCAATCCAAATTTTCTCTTCAATGACTGCTACCTAGAGGAAGGGAGAAACTTTTCTCTTTCAAAAACAAATATACTATGTCACTTTCAGTAATTTAAGTTCAAGATCTTTCAAATATTTTCAAACACACAAGCATTTCCAACATTAAGACTACAAGATCTCTAAAGGGAGAAAGGAAGAGCATCTTCTAATGTTTGAAAACTATTCTATCTCAATAAATTACGCAAAGAACTAATTCTTCTAACTGCCTAGGTAAACCAAGAGAAATCAAAACAAAACAAGCCAACAATCTTTTTTTTTATATGATTTGAAAAAGAAAGAAAGACAAAAATTTATCTTAAACAATTGTAAAGAAATTGTGTATATTCTTTTCTCATAAACCTAAAATCACTTTCAGATAATTGATCAAGCAAACCATGCACCCAAAACTACGAACCATACACAATTTCTTCAATTTCGAAATCCCTATCAATGAAAATTTCTAGATCTGATCTCGAGGGAAGAGATCAGACTACCAGACTATCAAAATTAACAATAAGATAGTATGCAAATCAATTATCAATCCAAGAGAAAAAAATATTAAAGAACAAGCTTCAATACAGTGAGTGGCCTACCTCGGCGCACTATGTAAGCCTGCACCAGAGTGCCAAGAGGGTGTCAACGCACTATGTACACTATGTATAGGCTCCAGCGGTGCACTATGCATTCATCAAAAGAGTGTCAGCGGTGCTACTTGTCAGAATGTAGAAGGATTCATTGTATGATCGGTGCTTTTTCAATCCTACCCAAGGGTGTTGACGAATCCATATATAGGAATAGGCCAGTAACCTACCAAAGAAACCAATGGTGGGTTGAGCTGGACTGATAAGGAAGTAAAACACACTTCACAGGAGGAAATTGGAAGAATGGTAAGGTGTATCACTCACCTTGACAGCTCAAATGAGTTAAGAAAACAAAAATCACAAGTTTATAAGAAAGAGTGTTACCAAAAATCTCATATCTAACTAGATCTTCTCCATATCTAATCGAATCTATCCTAGATCTGACTGGATTTTTTTCCAATATGGTCGCTAATTTTGTTTGTAGGAATACCTAAACTAGTGCAGAAACTGCTTGTTCCTCTAGTCTGTATGGTACAAGTCTAGAAAAAAAAACCACAACAGCATATCCTTTCCCTAGATAACTAATATATTTTAATAAACCACTTTCTTACCTCATATTTGAAAGATTTTTGTCTTTGTTTCACTGATTTTGATGCAATCTACTGTACATGCAAAGAAACATTAGAAAAAAGAAAAGGGATAAGAGTAACAAGATAGATCAAAATATATATTAGTGATCAAGGAATCTAATAATAAATTATTGATATTCACACAAAACATATATGGGAAAGGGAAACACTTTTGGATTAATCAAATGAAAAGAGAAACCTACAACCAAAGCCTTGATGTCAATAGATTTGTCTCCATAAGGTCTTTGACACACTCACATGACTCTCCACTAATACAAACTCTTTTCTCACAACACTCTTCTCAACTTTGCCTCAATGCCAAAATTCAATCCAACATCCTAAGGATGCTCTTCTTGGTCTCTCCCCCAAATGATCCATGAAGCTCTCTTTTATAGGCCAAGGGAGGCTCAAATGAGATTAGATCTTTTGGGAAGAGGATATGGAATGATTCATATGGGTCAAGAGGTTGTGTTCCAGCTCTCCCAAGTAGATAGGATCATCCTCCACGAGATCTTTCTCTTGGAAGCTTCTCAAAACTTCTATTTTTTCCTTTTAAAGCTTGTTGGTGCTCTTTGCAGTGAATTTAAGTGCCTTGGCGCACTTTGCAATGAAGGAAAGGGCGCCACTGGAACCTATTGTCAATAAGCAAGGTGTGCCAGCCCTTCCTGGTGCTCTGTCATAGAAGGAAATATGTGTTAACCAGTCTAAGAGTGGGAAAAAACTGTCCAAGAGAGTTCTTGGCTAGGTGTTTTTTGAGGGATTGAAGTATTAATGCAGATTTTAGGTGCAAGAGTCACTCAAAAGGTTATTGAGGCAGTTGGGAACATGACTGGTGATTCATATGACATGAGAAGAACAAGATTCCAGTTTCAAAAGGAGAGCCTTGGGATATGTCAAGCAAATTCACTTCTTCCATAGAGGTTCTACAAACTCCCAGAGAGATGCTTCATGATGATAAGGTCTGATCAACAATTCTTCTCACTGAAGAAAAAATTAGACCATATCACTGTTCCTCGACAAAAGAAGAGACAAAGGAAACAATATTGTTCCTATCTATTGTAATGTCCCGGTTTTGACCCCGTTTGTGTGATGTATATATTGTAATTAATCGTGGTGAGGAGCTCAAGGAAAAATCCCCACCATCGATTTGGTTGCGAATGTTTCGGCAATAGGGATAGTTGCCGATGGTATGTCGTGCTATCCGGCACATTTTAAATTCGACATCATGTAAACATGCACATCAAATAAAATAAAACACAACCAGCTATGGGAGTGCAACGTTGAATGAAAAGGGCATGATTCCAAAGGATAAGGGGTGGGGGGGGATGTCAAACCTTGGTCTATGGGGGAAAAACCCATGTTTTGCCACCTTTTCTTGTCTCATCCAACCTCTTCAATGTTTCAGCGGGTGGTTGAGGAGTTATGGCTGCTGGTGGTTGAAGCAGTTAATGTTTTGGGAGTGGGGTGGCAGGACCGTCAGTCCTTTTCCCACACGCCCACTCCACCCACGACTGTCCATTCTTCTCCTTCACGTACTCTTTCCCTGGCGGTTCATCCGCGCGTGGATAGGAGGTTTGTTCGTTCCTCATGGTGGTCGGCTCACCCTCGCGCATGGAGGATTGTTCACTCTCACGCTATTCATTGGCCTATGGATTCACGCGCATAGGCGAGGCTGTTTCCCCTCACACGCAGGCTAGAATCCTCACGCAGAGGTCAGGTATGTTTCCTCTGTGTTTTGCGATTTGGTGCAAGTTCTCTCATGCACAGAATGTTGGGGGTCGTTTTCCCATGGTGTGCACCGTGCTCACTGGGTGTGTTTGGGGCTGTTGTTTTCCCCCACGTTTTGTGGCTGTGGTGTCCAATTGTGTTTTGGGCCACTGTGTATTCATAGTGAGTCATTGTCTACTGCGGTCTGCGTTTGATTCTTCCATGGCTATGCTAGGGGTTCCGCTCCTATTCACTATAAGTGGTGGATTGTTGCCACCAGTCATTGTGGGTTGTGGCTGTTGATGCACCCTAGTTTGGGGTGTTGTTGCTGAGTTGTTTTGGCCACGATAGGGCCAAGAACAACTCTGAGTTGCCTTGTAGGCTGGAGTTGTGTCTCACCTTTTGTTTGGGACTGTCACCGATTGTTTTACTCCTTCACAGAGCTGTGAAGGGATTTTTGTGCTGCTGGTATGTAGTGGTTGTCCCCTTGGGATGTGCTGGCTTGGCCGCTCGTTGAAGGCCTGTTAAACCCAGCAATGCTTGGTTTGGCTGATTGTGCCCCTCAACTTTGTGTAAGCCTGCATTGTCCCCTTAGTCCTTGAGGAATCATGCCCAACTCGGGGGTGGCAGCATTGCTGAGAGATTGATGAGCACGCTGGCCTATGTTTGGGTGGAATGTTGCAGCGACGTAGCTGGTTGCGGGATTCTTCATCAAAAGATAAGTGTTGTTATCCCATCTCTGCAAATTATATTGATGTTTAATGAATTATAATGAACATGTGGGATGCTGGAATTGTAGGAATGTATACTTGTATGCTTAGCATTCCTGTTATGCATTGCGTTTAAGCTATCATTTCAGCATTGATTTTTCCCTGTTTATGTTCATAGGGTTGTATTCCCGGCTGTATTTGGTGTTGGTCGCATCCTCTTCGCCGATCTGAGGGACGGGGATGTGACAGAATGGTATCAGAGCTCAAGGTTGCAACAATGGGCCTCTATGGGCCAGGAAGATGCAGTGACAGAAGGTGGAATCACCTTCTCTGTTCAGCAGAGCAGTGGCAAGTTTCAAGAATTTTTCTAAGTGTTGACAGTCGGGTCATCGGAGGGATTAGTGGTTCCAACTTCCGCTGTGGTGGAAGGATTTGTGGTTTCCCATCCGGCGTAGTGGAAGAGTTAGTTGTTTGGCCTTCCGCCATTGCGGACGGCGAAGTGATTCTGCATCCGACGTGAAAGTCATCCAACCTCTGACACTGGAAGTGACATATTCTAAGGAAGAAATCATGGATTGCGGAAGAAAATGTGGTTTGGCCTTCCGCCGTTGCGGAAGCCAAAGGCGTTTGCCTTCTGACGTGGCGGAAGGTTTAGCAGTTTCCAGTCCGCCATTGCGGAAGAAGAAGCAATAAGTATTCCGATGGGAAAGTCCTCCGATTTTCGATGAAGGGAATTTTGAAGAAAATTCGTCTAAGTGATGAAATCGTCGGAAGCGGGAGCGTTTCATGTTCCGCAGTTGCGGAAGCGAAAGTATTTCGGTTTCCGACTAGAATGCTTTCGAGAGCCTCCCTTGCGGAAGAAGAAAGGGTTCCGACGTCCGCCGTTGCAGAAGCAGAAGTGATAAGTCTTCCAATGTAAAAGGACTACCGATGCCGATCTAGTTGTGCCACCGATCGGAGGAAGGAAAGAGATCATGTTCCGCCATTGCGGAAGCGGAAGCGTTTCGGCTTCCGATGTAGAAAAGCTTCCGACAGCCGATGAGCTATAATCTACGGAATGATTAAAGCTTCCAGGATACGATTCTGCGGCTGCAAAATTGGTTTGGGAGCCGATTCTGTGGCTTCGGAAGGAATTCGACCGCCGATTCTGTGGATGAAGTTGTTTCGCCGACGAAAAGAATAAGCGACGGAAAGAGTAGTGGTTTCAACCGTCGATATAGCGGAAGGAGTAGCTGTTTTGACAGCCGATACGCCGGAAGATTGGATGAAATGAGATCCAATTTTGCACAAAGACATTTTGGGATTTTTCAGTGGGATTTCCAACCGATTTCGACTGCCTTCCAGCAGGGTTTTCAAGCAGTTTTTCAGTGAAGTTTCATGGGCTGGAAAATGAGAAAGTGGCAGCGATCTTATGCGCCAGATTGCATGAAAATTAATGTTTTATAAAAAATAAAAATAAAAATGAGGGCGCTGCCCTCGACTCGCCTTGTAGTGGCACAGGGAAGCCACAAGGGGGCAAGCCCCCTTGACCCCTTTCGTCCCCTAAGACAGTCGTCCTTGTGAAAAGAAAATTCGATGGTTGGGAAAATTAGTAGAACCCAGAATTCATAGAAAGATGAATGGTGCAACGGAAGTGAAGTGGCTGAAGTTGGCAACCAAAATGCAGTTGTGTGTAAAATGCAAAGATTTGGTGAAAGTCTTCATTTTTAGAAGTGGTGTGGTTTCCACATCCAGGGTCAGAATGACACATGTGAATAGGCGTTGGAAAGCTTATCCTGCAAGGAACAAGGACAAGTGACCGGAATCTGAGCATGAAGCAGCAAAGTGCTAATGATGGCTGCTGTTATCAAATGGATAAATCTGGACAGTTGCATGCCCAGGGGTAGCAAGGACTATGAATTCAACCAGCTGCTGTGTGGAAAAGGAATTCCATGAGAAGATGAGGGACTTTAAAGGGGAGTTTTCATTAAACCCTATCTTGCTGATTTTAACTACATTTCCTAAGTTTATGCTTGAATTGCATGGGGATATGTATTGCATGCATAGGATATTCCATGATTGATAAGAATATTGGAAATTATATATTTATAATGTACCACTAATGATAATCATTGCTTTGATGTTGGCATTAGTGGAAACACCGACGATGACATGGACCTAGCTAAATATGTTGCTGATGCTGATGAATGTGACCAGCAACCCTCCGGAGAAAGGGATAAGGCAACAAGTCCATAACAAAAGTTGGTGAGCAAATTCTGCAATCTCTTGCAAAGGACCAACCAAAGTGGTCATGGCAAGGGCGTAAGTAAGACCCATGCAGGTAAGAGTTTGCTTATGACAAATTCCATGGATTGGTAAAGGTAAGAGACCTCATACCATGTGGATGTTAGAATATAGATAGGTGTCATGCCTATATATGTTGATGATATTGATTATAGTAATGCACCCTATATGAAGTGGACATGGTATGTTGAATGCATAAGTATAGGTGCAAATGTTGTGATGTATTGTGTGATTGCATTGAGATGAATGCATGTGATATTACGAATGACTAACAGCTGAAATGATGAATTAATGATAATTCTGGAACTGTTTCGAAGGCTGTTATGAATGCAGGATAGTCATGATCAAATTGGCTGCCAAAAATGCTCTATTGAAGAGCAAGGTGGTATGAATGATATTCTTGTGAAGTAAGGGTATCTAAACCTTCATTTAATTGCATGAATGATATGACTATACCCTGCAATATTAATATGATAATGAATGCACGAAGTAAATGAGTTTTGGTATATATTGATGTGACTAACAGCGGGAAGTATTTTTTAAATTCTGAGAATGCTTCAGTGATGGTTCTAGCAATGAAACTGTTATATGCATCCATACTTACCAAGTGTTTGGTTGATTGAAGCTCATGTTTCAGGTAGATTATTTCGAGAATGGCATTGAGAGGTGAGATCCTGACTAATGCCAGAATCTACCATATGATATGCATAATAGGTTGTTAAAAATTCGAATTGTGAATTTCGGATTTGAGAAATTGCTGACAACCACTAGCCACTGTTGGCTTGCGTAAGATTGTGTTTGGATGTTTGAAGCTTATGTTTCAGGTAGATTATTTCGAGCATGGCAGTGAGAGGTAAGACCCTGACCAATGCCAAAATCTACCATTTATGAGAAGAAGTCTCATGGTTGTGAAAGTAGTTGGCATGCATAAAAGGTTGTTAAATTTGAATTGTGGATTTCGGATTTAAGAAAGTGCTAACGACTACTAATCATTGTTGGCTTGTGTGAGATTGTGTCAAGAGGGGCACATGCTAAGTGGGTATTCATGTTATGATAGTAAGCATAAATTATAATGGGCATAGTAGTGTTGCTTACAAGAGACCCACAATTGAGCAAGTCAATTTTTGTAGTAGATAAAATTGCAAATTTTTATTGAATTTGATTGCTAATGCCATTGCTTGGTTATGGAACGATCAATTGGATTGTGGTATCAGGTAATGATTAACTGCTTGGCTATTTGATGAATGTGTCAAGGGTACACATTGCAAGAAGACCATATGTGATGGCCTGTATAAGCCAAACTTCATGGGAAGGTTTTCCCTTATCTTGTAAATGGGTTTTGGGTGAAACGCCATTGGACATTTTGAAAATGTCTCATCTGCACTGCATGTTTGGTAATAACATGAGTGAGATGGTATGGGTTATGTCGGTAAGACATGTGTGAACGTGAAATGTAAAAGGAGTTGGGATGGAAAACTGAGGGATTGTTAACTCAGGGAAGGAGCCTCCATTCCTCCTTAACAAAGGCATACTGCGACGGCAAATGGATAAGTGTTCTGTGACCCTTGCTAAGAATATGCATGTTTAATTATTAAATTCCATATGCAGAACATGTTTTGATTTAATATCCATTATGACCGATTGCTTGAGTATGCATAGGGCTTGCATGGCACACACCGGGAAAGGGTGCACACTTTTCCGATGTTGGATCATGAAAGGGTTGTCAATATTGATTACACTCTGGGGAGTGGACGCACTCCTGGTGTCTCAATACTTGATAGTGAATGATGAGAAATGTGATTACAGTTTTAGAGCAATAACGCTGATGAGTTTGCTTGTATTGCTTGTTTTGCTTGTGTTGACAGGCTAAAGGTAAAGGTAAATGGTAAATGGTTGTTGAGAGGGGTTGCGGAGTAAGGGTTATTGTTGATATAAGTGTATGTTGGTATAAGTGTGTGTTGATATAAGTGTATGTTGGGCTGTGATATGCCTAAAGATCCGTAGTAGATCCTAGACCTGGAAATGGTCATGATAAAGTTCCAAGCCCAGTTGACATGGTTATGTACTGGCTGAACATTAATTATTTGATGTTGAGGAGAAGCCTGCGTGCTGACCTAACATCTAAGTCCATAGGTGATCCCAAGGCTTGCAAAGCGAGGAAGGATCCTGTGGACGAACGAGGAAACGCAAAATACAGATAAGTATTAGATTATTTTGCTTATGAATATACATGTGTATATGATTTGGTTATGATGTTTTATCTCTAGAACAAGATAAAACTAATGAGAATAAACTAAACATGTGAATGTATTCAATGTTTGGATATAGGTATCACTGGGAGCGAGGACTATGAGAGCATCCTAGGGGTGCATGTGGACATGTGATTGTCCTGGAAAGCTCGGAATGAGCGGTAATGAAAAAGGTGCTAGTAAGACGGGGGAGTCCTAGCAACTGAGACAAACCATGTAGAGAGACTCCATGGTTTAGAGGTCTGGAATAGACCAAAGACACTAAGTGTCATGACCAAGAAGGATTGGTCCAGCATTCACGGTGAAGTGAAAGAGGCTGAGAGCATGAAAAGCCACTATGATGGTGTGGGTTCCAAGATGGAACAAAACAAAGAGGAAAAAAAAAACTCTTGCTGCTCTCTCTTGCCTTTTGATTACATATATATATGTTTATGCATTGTGAAAACAAAGGATTGTTGAATGCATGAATGATTGAGAATGAAATGTGTGTATTTGCTTAAGTAAATTTGTGAATGCTGGAATAGTTAATTCCCTGCCCAGGAATGGACATGAATGAGCTCATGTGCCTGTTGGGGAAGGCATGAAAAATATGAAGGTTTCCTTGATGAAACTTGGACTGTCATGCCAATTGGGTAATTAACTGACTAATTTTAATGTCTATAGTATGCTTGGTCTGATAGAATTTCAATGATGCATTGCACAGGTGAGAAGAGTGATACCTGGTGGTGCACATTGATCATGGTAGCAGATCAAAAGTTGTTGGACTTAGCTGGAAGTCTCCTTCAAGTGATTTCCAAGACCCAAGAGAATCTTGGGGAGATGCTCAAGATACAGGAAAGGCAGAGTGAAATGAACCACCATATTTTGCAAGACTCTATTGGCTTGCAAAGGGAGGTGAAAAGCCTTCTGGGAGCGATCGGCAAGGGAAAGGAAGGTGGATCAACGATGGGACAATTGTCCAAACAACCCAATAAGAAATGGTCCAGGCATGAAGACTCAAAGGAAATTGAGCAGGTAAAGATGAAGCAGCCAGTGAGATGCTGGAGATGCGGAGGACATCATTTACGCCAGGACTGCCCAATGAGGGAACATGATGAGGGCAATAGCCGCAAAGTTCCTAGAATTTGGGATCAGCTGGAAGCTGAGAACCAACAGGGAAAGTCCATGGAAGCTGAGAGGCTTGGTCGTGAACGTTCAAAGTAGATAATTGAACGTGGGATAGATCTGCAGTTTTGAAATTTTGATGTGCAAATGTATATGTATTGTATATATGTATTGGAACACCGAGGACGGTGTTATTCCAAGGGGGGAAGGAATGTAATGTCCCGGTTTTGACCCCGTTTGTGTGATGTATATATTGTAATTAATCGTGGTGAGGAGCTCAAGGAAAAATCCCCACCATCGATTTGGTTGTGAATGTTTCGGAAATAGGGATAGTTGCCAATGGTATGTCGTGCTATCCGGCACATTTTAAATTCGACATCATGTAAACACGCACATCAAATAAAATAAACCACAACCAGCTATGGCAGTGCAACGTTGAATGAAAAGGGCATGATTCCAAAGGATAAGGGGTGGGGGGGGATGTCAAACCTTGGTCTATGGGGGAAAAACCCATGTTTTGCCACCTTTGTTGTTTGCCACCTTTTCTTGTCTCATCCAACCTCTTCAATGTTTCAGCGGGTGGTTGAGGAGTTATGGCTGCTGGTGGTTGAAGTAGTTAATGTTTTGGGAGTGGGGTGGCAAGACTGTCAGTCCTTTTCCCACATGCCCACTCCACCCACGACTATCCATTCTTCTCCTTGATGTACTCTTTCCCTGGCGGTTCATCCGCGCGTGGATAGGAGGTCTATTCGTTCCTCATGGTGGTCGGCTCACCCTTACGCATGGAGGATTGTTCACCCTTACGTTGTTCATTGGCCTGTGGATTCACGTGCATAGGCGAGGCTGTTTCCCCTCACGCGCAGGCTGGAATCCTCACACAGAGGTCGGGTATGTTTCCTCTGTGTTTTGCGATTTGGTGCAAGTTCTCTCATGCACAGAATGTTGGGGGTTGTTTTCCCATGGTGTGAGCCATGCTCACTGGGTGTGTTTGGGACTATTTTTTTCCCCCACGTTTTGTGGCTATGGTGTCCAATTGTGTTTTGGGCCACTGTGTATTCGTAGTGAGCCGTTTTCTACTGCAGTCTGCGTTTGAGTCTTCCATGGCTATGCTGGGGGTTCCGTTCCTATTCACTATAAGCGGTGGATTGTTGCCACCAGTCATTGTGGGTTGTGGCTGTTGATGTACCCTGGTTTGGGGTGTTGTTGCTGAGTTGTTTTGGCCACGATAGGGCCAAGAACAACTCTGAGTTGCCTTGTAGGCTGGAGCTGTGTCTCACCTTTTGTTTGGGACTGTCACCGGTTGTTTTGCTCCTTCACAGAGCTGTGAAGGGATTGTTGTGATGCTGGTATGCAGTGGTTGTCCCCTTGGGATGTGCTGGCTTGGCCGCTCGTTGAAGGCCTGTTAAACCCAGCAGTGCTTGGTTTGGCTGCTTGTGCCCCTCAACTCTGTGTAAGCCTGCATTGTCCCCTTAGTCCTTGAGGAATCATGCCCATCTCGGGGGTGGCAGCATTGCTGAGAGATTGATGAGCACGCTGGCCTATGGTTGGGTGGAACGTTGGAGCGACGTAGCTGGTTGCGGGATTCTTCATCAAAAGATAAGTGATGTTATCCCATCTCTGCAAATTATATTGATGTTTAATGAATTATAATGAACATGTGGGATGCTGGAATTGTAGGAATGTATGCTTGTATGCTTGTATGCTTAGCATTCCTGTTATGCATTGCGTTTAAGCTATCATTTCAGCATTGATTTTTCCCTGTATATGTTCATGGGGTTGTATGCCCGGCTGTATTTGGCGTTGGTTGCGTCCTCTTCGCCGGTCTGAGGGACGGGGACGTGACATCTGTCATCAGATTGGGAGAAGATGGAGAGGTTCACGTGCACAGTACCAGGAAACTAGTGCACACAAGAAAAATCACACTGCATTACTTCTTCATAAAGATGCAAATTGCAAAAATATTTTCACAAGTTTTTACTCAAGAATAATTTTTTTCTCTTAGTATGAAATCTTGATCCTATTTTTTCCTGCTTATTTTAAGTGGATGGTTTCCCATGAGGTTTTTTTATTTCCTTGTTTGTTAAGCAGACATTTTTATTCATTTAGATTGTATGAGTGAATTTTGGCCTTAGTTTCCAGGGCCCAAGTTGTCCAAAGTTAGGATTAATTAATCATCCCTTTTCTGATAAAGTCTATTTGTCAATTTTCCTATCTTATGAGGTCTTCATCACTTCACTAATGCATGGGGGACACACCTATGGGACACCTACCACTTATTGTTCCTGTTTGCATGAGTTTAGTAGCTCCAACAACCAATCCCTATATTTTAGGAACCCACTTTGAGTACCACCAACAATATCCAGCAGTTGACTCTAGTAGGTACTCACTTATGTTCAATTATGCTTTGATTCCCATCAGTTAGTTCACTCTCAATCACTCTAGAACCAATTTCCATGATTCAATGAAGGTTGGGTGCATTTACTCACCTACCCTCTTCAGTTAACTAATTGCAGACTGAATCAGTGATCCGAAGTTGCATTAGTGAGCTCCAATGGTGATTTTCCCACACTTAGTTAGCTCCGGAGTCAATCTAGGTTGGTAGATTTGAATCCTATCTTAGGAATTCATATTCTCCTATTTGTATTACCATTGTATTACATATTTCATACTGATTAATGGATGTAATGTGATTCTTCCAATTATTGGTCTCATGTGTGTTTAATTTTACATGAATTATTGATCAATTTTTTGCTGAATTCTTCTCTCTCTTCTGCATCCTTATTTTCTCATTGAATTCATGCAGGCTTGAAGATCATATGCTTGATTAAATTTAGCAGTCAAAAGTTCTACTCTCATCCCATACAAATAAGTAAGGAAAATGTGTAAGGAAAACCATGGCCAAAGATTAAAAAAACTATATAATTGTTGTGAGGAAGCTCGATGTACCATTTAGTAGTGTTTCCCATGAGGGTGCACTAAAATAGATGCAACCAAATACTATCATAAACCAAGGACTTGGAGAGAACCATAGATGAAAAGTCATCATGTGTGTAGAATAATAATCTCCTGGTCATCCATAAAACTTGGCTATGTTGGATAGGAGTTTAGTCAGAACTATGCTCTACCCATTCAGATGTAAAACAGGTTCATTAGTTAGCTAGGATAAATATGGTAAGGTCAATGTCGCCAAAAATGGTGATAGCATAATAGTGGTTGCATTCATATTTTGGATGGGTGGGAATTGATAACCCTATGATGTGGGGTTCTTGATCTGGATTTATGTGAGAACGAAATGAAAGAGAATATATATATTCACATACACAAATGTATTGCAAGAAAACAATGATATAGTAAACTTTGATTCTATTAAAATGAATGAAATAGAAAAAAATATAAAATAAAAGCAACTAGAATGGTGGTAGCTATATCTTTGAGAAGAGATGTGGTGGCTACGCTCCATGGAAAATTTTAGCGGAAAATATTATCCCATTGGCTAAATTTAGGGACTTTAAATTTTTAATGAGTTAATTTTTTATTAAACACTCGTTAGGTATGATTAATCCACATTTTATATATTTATTATTAATGAACAAGAGCTCAACCACATTGAATTTAGAGAGGGGATCCAAGATATTAAAAAAAAAAAAACAATTTAGCCCCTCTAAAAATCAATTTAAACCTATGTTCACCCATGAAAATCCCTATGTATCTCTCGTTCACCCCCAATTTCCAAAATGACAATTTCTAAGGCCTTTTTCCCCTCTATCGATAATGGAAATTGAAGTTGGAGTTACACTCGTCTAGATTTTATGGGTTGAATCTCATTTTGCAAGTTGCTTAATGACCACATGAGAAGGGCAATTGATATCTACTATCAACTCTTATAGTGACCAATTTTCATCTAGGAGAGTTTAGAATCCCGTCGCCTCAGATCCAAGTTTTCCCCAAGAGACATGAGGATTGTGAAGCACATCATCAATGATGCGAAAATAACATTTCATGTTTGGGGCATTATCCTTGGGGGATAGGACCTTGTTCGTAGACACATATTTAGGCATGTAGGGGGGGATGATGTTACTTATAACCACTACCATTTTTGTATACTTGTGTTTGTGTTCTTCTTTCTAGGATAGGCCATGGGTGGAGAAACCTAGAATCCTACTATCTTTGTTGCTTCTTTTTATTTCAGTGTTGTAAGGTATTTTGACATGTTGTTTGTTTTATTTATTGAATTTTTATGGTTCTAAAAGGATTTTTGTAGTAGTTTTTAGAAACTTGATTTCAACTTGCATCTTGCCAATGTTGATTATACAAAATCAGGATTCATTCTCTATACTTATGTTTTGTATCAAGTCGGAACTTGTGTTTTGCATCAAGTCCTATCTATATCCTCATATGATTGATGAGGTGATGCTTGCACTTTAAATTCTTCTGGTTTGTATCAATACTATAGACTTATGGTTTCTATCAAGTCATTTTGATTCTCATAGACGATACCCTATGAGATGGATCTCCAATTATGAAGATGACCGTGTGGTTTGTATTAAGTTATGATCCCCATGCAGTCATCGAGATAATGGATACCCATTGAGGTGGACATCTAGTCATAGAGGTAAATGTTATGTGATATATTACTAACCGTGGTCATTTGATATGGATAAAGCTATTAAGTCTCCTCTAGAGATTGGTCACCTCTAGAGTGAATTACTTTAGAATATGAATATATGGTATGGGGTAATATAATATGATCATAGCATGTGACAATTCTTTTGAGTATAATATGATATGATAGATTATTAAGTTAACACATATTGACCATGCAGTAAGATAAAGAGATGAAACGAAAGAGTAAGAGATTTTCCCAGCAAATGCCTAAGTGAACTCAAGTTTTAAAGATTCATTATGCCTCAATCAATGCTTAATTTACAACATCAGTTGAACTATTAATGAATGTAATCAGTTAAGTAAAGAAGAGTTTAGTGTTCATCAACTAGCATGCATTAGTTAAATAAAGAGATCCATGCAAAAGTTAATAATAGTATCTTGCATAGATGACACTATATTTGAAGCACCATGACACTTAAGTTATCCTCATAACTATGTGGTCATGTGTTCATCTAAAAATTAAGTTCAGTTCAAAGACAAGTTAACCATCAGTTACAGTTCAGTATGGAAGGAAGGGCGCATATATTGTGCATGGAGAGGAATCCAAGGCACTTGATACGCTTGAGACCTAACATATATCAAGTATATTGAGAATATACTTGATATGCTTGAGACCTAACATATATTATGTTATGAGTATTTTGAGTCAGTTTATGTTTGAGCCTAGACACAAACATTGGGTTGTTTCTAAGCATGTGCTTAGAGACCTTCGAGGTACTAATACTTACGGACTCAGATATGCCTCTAGTGGAGGAGTTATGCTACTTGGTTAAGAATACTTTGATAGGGGTGGAAATATTATGGAATGAAAGGGTACATCTGGATATTGTTTTAGCTTGGGAACAACTATGATCTCTTGGTCCATCAGGAAGTAGGGATCTGTAGCCTAGAGTCCTACATAAGCATAGTATATTGTAACTAGCACCACCTACTGAGAAGTTGCATGGATTAGGAGAAGCTTGAGACTATGGTCATTAAGTCTTATAATCATATATGCATTAAGCTCTCAGAAAACCTTGTGTTTCATGACTAGTCGAAACACATTGCAATGAAGTATCACTTCATCAGAGACACGGTCCATAGAAGTATCGTAAGACTTCAGTGATGTAATTAAGGAGTTCAGTTAAAATAATTTAACTAAGTTTTAATAAAGAAGAACCAGTTAAGGAAAAATGCCTTGCATGAAGACGCTTTAGTTAAACTAAAAGATGACATTTGAGTTACAACACTTGCATGACGACACTTGAGATAACATCCTAACTAAGTGGTCTATCATCTAGTTAGAAGACGAGGTCATCTTGAAGTCAAGTACACAAATATATTAAGGCATGATTGAGATGTAATGCACAGTTATCATGCAACACTTTGATGAGATTAAAGTAACATGCAAATTGAAAGCTATTTTGTGCATGTGAGTAGAAGTTGATAATTTATTGTATCCAGTGCATACAGCTGGACTATTCTTATATCAGTACCTCTTCTCGATTGCACCTGGGGTGCTTGGTATAATTTCTCTCTTATCGAAGCACCAGGGGTGCTTGATATATATACACATTGCAAAGTTATTATATCTATCTTGTTTCTATGTTTCTTAGTGATCACACCTGGGGTTTTTTCTCTCTTATCTTTCACTAAGGGTGTTTAATGCAATCTACAAATGTAAAATGCATTCTCTGCTATCTATCATTATATTAAGGAGACTTGTTAGCATTTGCTCCCTCATTGTTTTGAGGGTTTTCCCTAGGCTACATACTATGTTATGTGTGAATGATTATGTATATTATTGTTCTATTGATTCCAAGTTCTCAGTTATTCTATATTTAGATATTAAAATATCAAAGCTCAACAAAATGCAACAAATTTATTGTCCCTGGCTCAGCCAACTGATGGTGTATGGTTGGGGGTGTGGAACCATCAGTTGCTTCAATATTTTGATGACCTCAATCGAGATGAGGTTATTCTGGCTACCATTGTCAACAATGAAATGTAGCAGATCCCCCTGCACCCATAGTTGTGAATGGAAGAGGCACCCCCCTTCCTTTGGCTCTTATGACTCTTCTGGTTGGATCTTGGAAGTTGCAATGGTGGCACTAGGTTTTGCATCAATGAACCGCTTTCCCTTTTCTCGCTCTGAATTAGAGTTTGATCTAGATTCCGACTCTAGGGTTTTCGTCTCAGCCAACAATGATTTTTTTGAGAAGCATTCATCAAAGTTGTGCCAGGGGATTTTGTGGAACTCGCACCACTTATCGGTGTCCTTCTTCGATTTCCCATTACCTTTATTTTCTTGTTCCTTGGTCTGGTTGTCAGTATTTGGGTTGTACTTACTTTGTCATTTGCTTTGTGATTTAGGGTCTCCTTTGCCATAATTTTTTTATTATTGATTTGCAAACCAAAAATCCCATTTATTCTTCTGCTTAAACGTTTTCTCTATTTTGACAGCATATCGATAAGAAGCTCCAAGTGAATATATGTCTAGGAAATCCATCTATCTGAATGTACTTGTGTAATCCACTGCAATACTTTAGGACCAAGTGTCGTTCGGAGTCTCTAGTACCTATTTTTTATCCGAAGGTATGGAATATGTTGGTAAAATATGGCATTGTCTGGTCTCTTTCCTAGCACAAAGTCATCCACCAAGTGTTCTAGTCATCATAGTTTCCAATAGGATAGAATTCCTCCTTGACAACATCGACAAAAGTTGCCCAATTGGGGCCTATCCTGAACATTTCAGTCTCATCGCTATCATGATTCTCATAGTACCCATCCCACCACTCTTTTATATGGGGGGCGGATTTAAGGAGTGCGAAAGTGATATTTTTGTTGTTGAGAAAATTTTGAACAGAGAAGTAATCCTCTAACATAGTTAACCATTTCTCCAAAGAATCTATATCTATCTTTTCTTCACTGATAAGGGGATGTCAAAGTTAACGTGTACCTCAAAGTGAGTCGCACCTCCAAAATTGTTGCTCATTGAAGGTTCATATGTCACCATCAGCATTCGTTGAAGGATGTGGGTGAAATTAGCCATCATCTCATTCCTCTGTCATGCAAGGGACTCCTCGAGCAACAACCTAAGATGATTTCATGCTTCAAAATCTCTCTTTTCATCTCCTGCCATGTGAGGCTGCTTGGGGCGATGAGAGTGGTTTTTCCCAAGCTCAACTAGTTCAACACTGTGTCGACACCCAACTCTTGATATTCAAATCTCGTTAGGGACATGCACTGAGAAACCACAAGAAAAGATTGATCTGATACCATTGAGATAGATTTACGTGAGAACGAAATGAAAGAGAATATATATTCATATACACATATGTATTGCAATAAACACGGTGATAGAATAAACTTAGATTCTATTAAAATGAATGAAACATAACAAACTGTAAAATAAAATCAACTAGAATGGTGGTAGTTATATCTCTGAGAAAAGATGTGGAAGCTATACTAATTCGTGACAAGCTAAATACAAAAGGAGGCCAAAAGGGCCTATTTATCATAAGTATGAGGGAAATTAC
Organism: Pseudotsuga menziesii; assembly: GCA_001517045.1. Classification (NCBI taxonomy): domain Eukaryota; kingdom Viridiplantae; phylum Streptophyta; class Pinopsida; order Pinales; family Pinaceae; genus Pseudotsuga; species Pseudotsuga menziesii. The sequence goes on from LPNX010614655.1 coordinate 370,758, forward strand.
CCTAAATATACAAAAAATAACCCTAGAAGATGAATTATCATAAAGTTTATGGCTCTAAGGTGGTTAGTTGAATAATCAACTTTCCTGGGTCATAACTTTTGCATTCGATCTCTGTTCAAGGCGCTTAATAATCCATTGGAAAGATCTATTTGAGGAGTACAAATGTGGATCAAACCCAAACAAGATCTTATGGTTAATTTCTAATTCACAAAGGACCCAAGAAAACATTGTTTAGGGCCTCAAAATGGCCCCGAAATTTTAGGACCAGAAATACAATAAAAAGTTACTAGAAATTTGTCAACATGGATAATTGTTTTGTGCTAGTGGAATAGGTGGGTGGCCACCTATATCCATCTGGATCAGTTCTATCCCTCAAATTGATGGGAATATCAAGAATTGTTTTCCCGTGTAGGATGTGTGACCTAGGTAGGATTATTGATCATGAGAAAAAAACCACTCCATGGTACAGTGGTGTTAGTAGATGGATTGGTGCCCCCTTGCACATTACACTTGTAGGAGGAGGATTTCCCAAATGCATATTTATGGAAGTTGTTGTAGGATGACCCTTGGAGAATTACCACCCCATGGTGAACGATAATTCCATGGAACATTGTTTCTCCATAATGAGGAGTTTCTTCATGAACATTAACATTCAATGATGAAGGATTTCCCCTTGAAATAGGACTAGGCCAAAAGTTGTGAATTCCTATTGGAGTATTATAACCTCTTTCCATATTCTTGGGTGTTGGGTGGGCTAGGACAATCATAAGGAAACATGTTTTTGGTAAAATATACTCACTATAAGGGATACCCTGTGATGAATCCAACACACTTCTGGGATCAAGACCTACGAAGTTAGTAATAGGAAATGAAGTGCTTTCCATGGTCATGCTAATGACAAGGAAACTTGGTGGTGAGGCTAGCATGCTTACCATTCCCGTTCCATAAGAATGAGTTCCCTAATTTTGAGGAGCGCTAGTGGTAGTGGAGGCATGAGTGCCCCCCATGCCATATGAAGCATTATGGAACTAGACCCTTAGGAATATGATAATGCACTACAACCTTACATGGTGTGTCACAAATCAGAGAAAAAATAAGACAAATCAAAAGGTGGGGATGCACCTATTGCCAATACAACTAGACCATTAAGATTTTCCAAACCGAAATCAGTATTGGAAACTGTTGTATTTTCAATAATCTCAATGTCCATTTGATTAAACTTACATTAGAGCAAATTTGGGGTCTAAAATGGGCCTCATAAGAAAACGAGCCACCTAGTAAGAAAATGAGCAACCTTGTAATAAAACAAGCCATTGAATTCAAGAACCAATCGAATTTCAAGAAAAATGTCAACCATAATGGTTAACTTGGTATACCTGACTAAAAAAATTACCTTTTTAATTCGTATTTTCAACACATCTCCCTCTTGTTTTACTCAAATTTCGAGTGGGAGCACTTATTGGATGCAAAATTAAATTTTTAATACCACATCCAATGAGTGCTGACACTGCATACTTTTGAGGGACCCCACCCCACGAAAAACAAGAAATACATAAAAACACATGTTACTGCATGTTTTTGTGTATTTCTCTTTTTCATGGGGTGGGATCCCTCAAAAGTATACAGTGTGGGTGCTCATGCTCCCATTCAAAAATTGAGTAAAATGACAAGGATATATGTATAAAATACGAAGAAAAAAATGTAGTTTTTTTTATCTTTTCCTCCAAAATTCATAAATATTATTTTATCATTTTAATTTTAATTTTATTATTTTCCTTAGGAGGCCCATTTTAGATTTCAAATTTGCTCTAATGTCTATTATATTTAATGAATCTTAAAGTAAGTATCTTTGTGAAGGGGCTTCATTTGATTCTAAGAAATAAGTACTTTCTCCAATAGGGCTTTCAATATTTATGAATGTTTCATCTTTTGAGTCATTGTAAATTGTTTCATGTGAGTGTAAGCGTCTCCACAAAGTAGCAAGAATTTTGAGCTCTTGTGGCTCACCTCTCTACTTCTTGGAACACCGAGTTGGTAGCTCAACCACTTGGAAATGTTTTAAGTTTTGTATTGATAAAAATGGAATCAAGACTCAAAAAATCAATCATGAGGCCAGCTAAACACAATGTATCACAAAAGCACATTAATACAAATAATTCTAAGATACAACAAGCAAACTCATTATCTGGCTCACAGGTGCGACTTAAGTCACTGCTTTCGAGGAAATGGGCACAACTTCAATTTGGGGTGGTCCCTTTAAGGTTTGATTTTCATTTTTTTACTTTTTGTTGCTTCCTCAAGGTCATGTTGGTGGAATTTTGTGACAAAGAGATGCCAATGATGTGTACTGATAACGTGTGTCGATCTTACGAAGCTGATGACAAGACATGTGAGAAAATTTAGTTGTTAAGAATTGAGTTGAACATTTGAGTCTTCAAGTTCTATAAAAAGAACTTAGAAGCAATATGCTACCCCACCAAAAAATAAAACAAACCCTCAAAAACCAAGGTTGAGTTATGACTTGTGTATTGACAACCAAGAGGATCCTAAAAGCGTATGGAGTGGCTTCTCATCTTTATAAGCAAAATTTCAAAAAGATAATTTCGAGTTGAAAACTTGGTGAGCATTCTTTCCATAATCACATAAAGATGATATAATGGCTATGCCATTGCCATTTACAAATGTAAGTTCTAAATAACCTAATCCCATAGTAGTGCAGTGCAGTTCAGCGTGCAATTATAGAGGTTAGTTACACATTCTATTTGTAGCATCAAAAGAAAAGAAAATAGAAAGACTTTCTTTCTATATATTTGAAGGTGATGTTTTCTATCGTCATTATTGTGTCCACGAGAAGAAATCATAGGGAGCCTACTCGAAGGGGTCACACCTCGTTTGCTCTAATTACGGAGTTAACCCAATGGGGAAATCAAGTGAAGCCCTTATATAGCAATGTATTATAACACTGAACCACTTGAACTAGACCACGGATTTATCTTCAATCCAAAGAGACCTCACCTCGTCGTCTTTAATTACTCAACACCGACTTTGATTACTAAGCCTTGAGCTAACCCATCAAAATCTATAGTGATTATTGCAATTGATGAGAATTGACAGTGATGTTTTCTTGCTTTATATTAGAACTGATTGTGTGGTGCCATGGTGCCGAAGAAAATATTTATAGTAATTTAAAGAAGACAGAAAATGCTATCGAAAGGGCACACCTAGTTTGCTCTAATTATGAAGCTAACCCAATGGAGAAATCAAGCAAGAACCTGATATAACAATGTATAGCCACGAGGATTTGATCCAAAAACTTTTTGCTCACAACTTATTACACTAAACAACTTAAAGTAGCCCAACCAATTATTTGGGGTCACCTAGCTGGCTTTGATAAAGGAGCCTTGAGCTAACCTATCAAAATCTATAATCATTATTGCAATGAGAGCTTTATTTTAGAACTGATTGCGCGGTGCCCAAGAAAAGATTTATAATAATTTAAAGAAGACAGATGCGGGGTGCCCAAGAAAAGATTTATAATCATTTAAAGAAGACAGAAAATGCTATCAATCGAGCTTTTATAAAGCAGCGCTGACGTTGAACGAGTCTAAAGCTGATTGTTTTTATAAAGTAACGCTGATGTTGAACGAGTCTAAAGCTGATGGTTTTTGTAATTCAATAATGAAAATGCGATTGCATCTGCATCAAAATAAAAAGAATGCTTTATCTCGTTATCCGAGAAGTTCAATTTCACGCGGTAGGTTATGAAATTTTGTAAACATTAATCCTTGATTTCAACTTTTACCAAAATCTTCGTTTTAAATATTAATAAAATTTATGAAGTGAATTAATTTTATAATTAATCTTAGATCATAAATAATAATATTTCTAGAGGGTTTTGTCAAATTCGCACCTTATAAAATTTAGTCCAACAACTCCTCTAACTCCTACCCCTACCCGCGTCAGACACACACGTCATAAAAATATTAAAAACCAAAAAATGCAAAGATCTAGAATAGCTAACCAAGTCAAGTCAAACATATTTATTTTGTTATTTTACCAATTTGTCGTCGCCGTCGCAGCATATGGAAACTTCTTTTGCTTTATTTCCTTATCAATCCTTCAATACCTTCCTCGAATCTATATAATATAGATCTGGAACAAGTCTTCTAAATCACCTATACAAGCCATATTTCTCATCTTACAATTCACTCACTATTTGTGAATCCGCGATCCGTTTGCTTCACGATTTGAATCAAATCCAATAAATCAATCCGACGAAAGATTTTCAGAGACCGGCTTAAGGTTGGGAGCAGGTGAATTCAGTAGTGTTTTTTGAGTTCGAATTTGTGTTTTTGGTTCCGGAATCATCCTGTGTATCACAGGAAAGAGATCCATGTATTGTGGAAGGATATCAGTGAAAGGCGAAGCAGAAGAAATCGCCGTGTCGCCCAGACCCAGATCCCGACAGAGACATAGAAAGCAGTCGAATCTTTATTCCAGCAGAGGGCTTGACCAGTTCGAGAACGTCTATGCCGAGCTTTCTGCCAGAAGAGAATATATTGCGAACAAGACTGGTGCGCCTGAGGCCCTGGTCAGGTTCGCGTATTGGAACGATGGATGGGTTCCAGTTGTGGTAAGAGCCAGAGAAGGAATCTGGAAGAAAAATATTGGCGGGGATGTTGCCCGGGTTTCGATCCTGGGACCTCTGGAGAATAATAATGTCGAGAAGAACGGGGGTTTGGCGAAAAAAGATGAAGGGGATGATATTAATGGCGAGACTGAGAGTATTTCGATTTCTATGTCCGACGAAAGGAGCCATAGCCCTGCCATGCCGTGGTCTCAGTTTCTCAAAAACACGGCCTTCGGAGGAATGGCTTTGAGCGCAATGTGGTTGAGAAAGTCGGCTGTTCCTGCGGCCGCGGTCATGGCGACGGGCGGTGTGATCTGTATGAAGAATTTGATCCTGAATGGGGTTTCACACTTGACAGGGTATTCCAGAAACCCTAAGACTAGTCAAAACGGAGGAAGCGTTGAGGCAATTGCAGAGCAGAAAGACAATATAGGTAAGGTCACCAGAAGAACTCCAAGCCTGGGTCTTACTGTGACTGTGCCCAGCCGCCCTGTGACAGATCATGTTGACTTTTCGGCCATTACGCCTTCTCCGAAGCCTGTGAAGTCCAAAAACATCGATCATGACCACAATCATCGTCATCATCATTCTAAAGCTAAGAAAATCAGAAGGTTTGTGGTTGTGGATAATCGGCCTAACAGACATGCCGAAGCAATACAGGGATCATATAGGAGAACGAGCCAGGCCATGGCTTATGACACCACTGTGAGTGCGACTGTTATTGTTATTACGTTATGTTGTTTGGTTTTCTCTGGGCGGCTCTGTGCAATCTTCTTCACATCTGCATGGTGGTATCTACTCCCACTGTTGAGAAAGTATCAGAGGATTCAATAGATCAGATCAGAACACGACGATGGATCTTAAATTCAAGAAGCAACAGTAAAGCTTTTCAAAACGTTGAAGAACCGTACTGACGGTCTGCATTCCCATGGTAGTGATCAAATTTGTGTTTGACAATCGAATTTGAGATATCAGTGATTATTTTGGTCGGCCGCTGATCAGTTGTACATCCTCCATTGAAATATTCTGGAAAAAATAAGATCAAGGTAAGCCATCATGCATGTTTCTACTTTACAGAAGTCTTATCTCTGAGAAATATCAGCTATGGTTAGAATTGATGATCCAATCTCTTGAAATTGTGAATTACTATCATGATGATTGGTCGTTGTTCAAACCATTTATCCTTCGATAGAGAAAACTGAGATCCTTCTAGAATTTTCTTTAAAGAAGTTGTGATGTAATTGAAAATGATACAGATCGGGTGAAGATAACTGTAATCATGCACACACGCGAAGCTGGGCCAAGCAAAAATTATAATGGTGTGCAGCGTGAAGCTGAGCCTTTTTTAATGTATAGATGTTTGAACTAGCCTTGTGCTTTACGTCGGTCTTTTTCACCGGCCAGCGGTGTATTGGCTGGCGTTCTCGGCAGTGATAGAAACCAAATGGCGTGATAGGATGAACAAAGTAATCCCTCTACAGTGTACAGAGTTATGTAAATCAACTATGTTTTGATTTTAATAAATTTTACATTACTGAGTTCGGAGTTATGTATCTCAATTATGTTTTCATTTTAGTAAAGAATCATGTATCATCACATGATATAATTCATTCAATCAAGGCTTGATAAGAACATTATATCATTTACAAGAATTGAACTTGGATGGGAAAATAACAATCATTCCTCCCAACCATCCAAATTATATTCAATGGACAAAATCATATCTATGTTATAGAATCATTGTATTTTCCATACTTTAACATAAGGCTAATTTGATAAATATTTGAATTCTTAATGTTGTAAGAAATGTCTTAACAGTACCACATCTTATCTTATACAGCACATTTTATCTAATGGTCAACTGATTTATCAAAAAATTAAAATAAAATCATTTTTATTTTAAAACATAATCATATCTACTTGAATATAAACCAGTATATATCCATCTTAAAAGGGATCTATTAGGTATATCTATCAAGTGCCCAGAGCAATCAAATCTTTCACCATACAAACCTCTTTTTAAAATGTAAACATTCAAAAAGCTTTTTAATTTATTTAATTTATGCAATTTTATATATATGTAATTGTAAATATTTTAAATCTGATTTAAACCTATATTACAAACACATTAAATTTGAGAAAAAAATTCAAAAGATTAAAGTGAATGCAAAAGCCTTGTATTCAAAGATCAGTTATATGGTCTTAGAATGCATGAAGACTAGTGGACTGAGCGAACCACAAAGGGCTACACAAAGTCACACAATTACTATCGTTGTTCCATCCCTATAGTCAGCTAATGCCAAAATAACATTCCTTGATTTGGATAGTTATCCAGAAGTCCCTGACGCAACAAAACTTGACAAATCTCGAGAAGATAAGGGGACTGTGAAAGGGATGGCACATGCACAAACTATACACACACGTGGTAAGAGTGGCATACCACAAATATTTAACATTTTTAACAGTGAGTCAAAATTCAAAATCAATATCCTAATCAGCAGTAATCAAATTCAAAGCATGAATCTAGATGTAGAAGCAATTATGCCCATTCAAAATGAATAAGCTGTTAAAATAGTGAATCAAATTCAAAGAAACAATCTAAAACAATTCTACGTCCCATTGGATGCAAAAGAGGACTTACCGTTCCAACAATGCCATCACCCATTCAAAGCAACGAAACGATGTGGAAGCAATTTTACCTACTGGATTCAATGAGGATCTGGTTACAATTCCAGCGAGCGATCCCCATGATGATTCACCCAACACCGTGTTGACCGGTGCAAGCGACTATTACTTTCCTTTCATCCTTCATATCAAATTGATTGTTACTATACATTTAAGGAAGTAATAAAGCTCCCAAAATATTGCAATGGATTCACACATCTTCATAACCTATAATGTGTTCACAAATGATCGTATCAAATCTATAAAATTATTGAAGCTACAACGATGTTAATACTACAAGCCATTATTTTTACACAAGTTATTGCTACACTACAGTACGAAGAGTAGGTAGCAATAACTTTATTACAGGTATGGGTAGCAATAGCTTTAACGATAATTCTAACGTGTACCGGCGTTATTGCAGGCGTTATTGCAGTAGGGTTGTTGAAGGCGCGGCAATAAATTTGTGATATCTTACGCTAACTAAGAATCCACTTATTTCACACAGAAAATAAGTTTGTTGTAATTGGTAACACATTCACAAATGTAGTATAGCTATTTAACTTGTGGCAGATGAACATCCATATCTTACAAGTCAGTTACATGTTATCATTTATTTTTTTTAGTTAAACATTTTTTAATTAAATAGTTGTTTGTTAGGAAGTGCATTATGGATGAACCAACTAAGACTTATCCATGCATCAATTACTAGTTTTCTATGCATCAACTACCGGTTATTTTTTATATTCTTTTTTCTTTTATAACCGTTTGCTTCGAATTTTGAACTACTACCATAAAATCAATCTAGACAGTCTCATTCTAATGCAGTCTAGGAAAAGCATAGATGCTAGTCCACCCCAAATTCTAAGATATAAACACCTATTGGTGTAACTAGCTAAGCTTGAAAGAGCTAAAATGCACTGTTAATAATTTTGGGCCACTTCATTGCATGTAATGTGGTCCAATTTTAGTGGTATGTTATACCACCCACGCATTGGATCAATTCCATTTTATCAGTAGAAAATAATATTGATGGATTTGGTCGTAGATCTGCAAATGAAACACGAGGGATTCACTAGAAAGGAAATATTATATCACGTCCATTCATATTGGGGGTTTGAATACTCCTAAGATCCTAAAAAAATGTATTTCCTTGTATTAAGGGGTCAAGGAGGTTTCTTAATTTGACATAGTGATATAAACACTCGGTTTTATTTTATTTGGGTGGGTCTAGGAATAACATTTTGGACGCTGCCCACAAAGACATGTTCAATGCCTCCATGGTTGAATGCAAACATGTCCCCACACTACAAGAAAAATGGCATTTAAAATTGTTGTATATTGCAAAATTTATTTTAAAATAATATTTTTATAATATTATAATTATGTTGATAACTTTTTTTTATTAATTTATTATATAGCTCTTAAATTATATATATATATATTACGAATAGAGTGGAAACATGTGTAAAGTTTTAAGAAAACCAACGTTTTGGACTACATGAAAGTGAGTCCATCCTGGCATGTGACTTCAATGCTTGTGATTAGGATGAGAATGAAAGGTAACTTTGCTATATATTAAATACAGGACTTGGTAGACAAAAACAAAAGATAGGAGTGAGGTTGGCTCACTTGATGAAACACATTATTTTTGTCTTCAAGTGGAATTAAATTGCATTATTTATATGTTTTAACTCGTTTAGGATGGGCATCCACATATTACTTAGCTTCCAACCATCATCTTTGTTTAATGTGTGGCTATTTTTCAGAGTCTCTATGGCTTCTCTTCCTACAATATTTAAATTCAATTAATTTTCTATAATATTATCATTATGCTTATGATTTTTTTTGTTAAATCGTTTTTAAATGAAAATAATCATATCATTATGTTAATCATTTTATAATATTATTGATTGAAATCTTAATTCCAATTGAAATCTAACTCCATAAATCCATCTTAAAAAATACCAAAGAATTTGATTATATAATTGGATGATATACATAAAAAAAAAAATTGAGGATTTTTGTCTTAGTTTCATACATAAACCTCTTCCCAATTAAATAAAATCACAAATACTACAAAATAGAATGCTTCTCCACCCAAGAAAAACCAATAACCTCTTGGATAACCAATGTTAAATTTATATGGGAGTGTCATTTAATTTATTTTTAGAATTTAAATAGGAAATGAAGAGAATATGCTCTTATTTTCGACTAATTTTGACCTTGTATAGATATATAAATGAGATTCATTTGTTGTGGAAGAATCTGTGTGCACTAAACTTGGAATACTTTAAGTATGAGAAGATATCTACACATAATTTATCCAAACAATAAGAGTGTTATTTTACCATATTTTACTATGCATGTATTAAAAATGGCATACAAATAGATTTAAAAAAAAAAGAATAGAAACATTTATTAAGATTATTAAAAATATTTTATGGATATTAATTTATTAAGATTATAGAAAACATGAGCTCTCTATGGCTATAATTGTAGTTACATGATATAAAATTCCTAGATTAGCAAGTTTCAGTGTGAAACATGTGCTATTCTCATCTTTTCTAAGCATTGCACTGACTATTGGATTATCACTATTTTACATTCTTTGTTACATTGATCTCTTGGCTTAGTTTCATTTTTCCTGGACTCGCACATCTCCAAAGAGCAATATGGGTTCCTTAAAAATCGTTAGATTGTAGAACCTATAGGCATTACGCAGGAGACTCTTCACTCTGTTAAGACCAAGAACACATGTGCTCTCATCCTTAAACTGGATTTGGTGAAGGGTTTTGATAGAGTTAACTGGTCTTTTATTCGGCTCATACTGATACAGATAAGGATACCTCTCCTCAGTGTTAATTGGATTATGGGATGTCTCACATCTGCAAACTTCGTTGTCCTTGTCAATGGCACCCCTTCTCAGTTCTTTTCTGCCTCTAGGGGAATCAGACAAGGCTGTCCACTATCACCTCTACTTTTCATACTTGTTATCGAAGGTCTAAGTCTCTTGATTTCTGATGCTAGAGAGCATGGTCTCATCAGAGGTATTAAAATCTCTCCTACTCTAACCCTCACTCACCTTCTTTTTGTCGATGATGTGATCTTACTTGGCACTAGAACCCTGCTTGAATGGACATCATTTGATGTTATCCTCAGTACATTCTATAAGGCCTCAGGGATGTGCATTAGTGTTGATAAATCTTGCTTGCTATACAATAATGCGGACGTAGATATTCTGGGCGATATTGCTAGAGTCCTGCCTTATAAAATGGAACCTATTATCTCTGGTTTCAAATACCTTGGGTATTTCCTTAAGCCACTGGGGTATAAAGTTAGTGATTGGAATTGGTTAGTGCAAAGTATGAAAAAAGGATCCAAAATTGGACTCATAAGTTTATTTCACTGGGTGGCCGTCTAATACTTGTCCAAGCTGTTCTGTCTAGTCTCCCTGTATACTGGTTGGGACTGGCACCTATCCCTGTCTCTGTCCTTAATAAACTCAGAAGCTTTAAATTTTCCATTTTTATGGGTAACTAAAGGGAATCAACGCAGGTACCATTTAACCCATTAGCGGCAATTATCCTGGCCGAAGGAGAACGGTGGATGGGGCATTAAAAATTTACACTGGTTCAATATTGCCCTGAGATTAAAAAATCTATGGATGGTCCTTCATAGTAATGGACTGTGGCATAATGTACTATGTGCAAAGTATTTAAAGAACCTCTCGGTGGTGGCTTGGCTTAGAGGCAATAAATTTAATTTTCGAGGTGTTTCTATGATTTGGAAAGGATTCCTGCAAACTCTACCTTGGTTGAGAAGTTGTTTATCTTGGGTTGTCGGTAATGGACATGATGTCCTTCTAGGCATTGACCCAATTGTTGGAACACTAGCTCCTTACAAACTTCCTATGGAACTCAGAGAGTATTTAGAGGATTTGGATATTATTACTCTCGCACAAGCCCACAATTCTCAGCTCGGATCTCTGCATTACTGGTACACGGCCGAGGACCTGAACATTGCAGGTGATTGGCAGCTTGCATGGGACAGTTATACGCGGGGTTTGGAGATGGGAAGAATTAGGCTCCATGCTCAGCCTGATACTCTTGTATGGGACCATAACAGGCCTGTTGCTTATGCTTCTGCAAAGATTGTTTATAATTATATTGTTCATTCCTCACAGCCTCCGGTAGTTAACAGTCTGCAAGCTCTGATTTGGTCTAGCACCCTTCCCACTAAAATAAGTTTTTTTATTTGGTTGGTGCTGGAAAACAAAATATTAACGTGGGATAACCTCCAAAGAAAAGGGTGGATAGGGCCTGGCATATGTGCACTCTGCGGTGCTGGAGAAGAATGTGTACAACATATTTTCTCATCATGCTCTATTTGGATCGAAGTTATGTGTCATCTCAGTGAAAAATATCAATTCATTATGCCTCAGCGGTGTGATAACCTTCACAACGTTTTGAGGAAATGGACTCTCAGGTTCTCTAAGTATTCAGTTAGTTGCTTTCTCATTTTCTTTGCTATGTGGATCATATTGAAAGCAAGAAATTCTTCCATCTTTGAAGGAAAAAAGCCTACTGTATTGAACATTATTTTCCAGATTGATAAGTTATCCTTGATGTATAAGCCCCCTTGTAGAAAGACAAAAAAGCCTCGAGTCTTAGGCCCAGGTCCATCTCTTATCTTTCCCTGTGGTTTTTTCGATGGGGCATCAGCCAAAGATATTGGAGGAGCAGGCATCTGTATTTGCCTGAATAAGACTCATTCCTTCGAGTTTGCACTGGGGGTAGGAACATGCACCAATACAAAAGCTGCATTGATTGGTCTTTGGGCACTTTTGCATATTGCCCAGGTAATGGGGATCCCCACACTCAATATTTTCGGGGACTCTTCAGTCATTATTAACTAGGTGAAGGGTACTAATGCCCTATCACCCCCTGAGCTCAGTCATTGGTGCAGAGATATCAGAAAATTGTGCACTAGTTTTTTCAACTTGTCCTTCAGTCATATCTATCATGAACATAATCAGCATGCAGACTATCAATCGAAGGTTGCCCTGATTTTGACTCCTGATACTTGTATCTATTCTGAATTTTTAGATGGCATTTTGGTCTCTCATGACACTCTTATGCTCTTCTGAGCTTGGTGCTGGAGTTTATACTCCTTTTTACTTCTATTGCACCACTTTATTGTTTGGGAGCGGGCACCTTCAGATTGTAGATTTGCACTCTTATGTCCACGATAGTGATGGGGTTTGAAGGACAAGTACTTTTTTGTCTTTGACTGGATTGTATTTGGTGAAAGTTATTGATAGATATGTTCCTGGTTCCCCCTAGGTAGCAGCTGAGTTGAGTCATATTTCAGGTATTATGTATCAGATTCTCCTGACATTGCTCATTTTACGATTGTAACCCTCACTTAGGGATGACACTTTAGATGCCCTTTGATTCTCTAATGAATATCAAGGACATGCTTTTTTACTTCTGAAAAAAACCAACTAGCTAGAATAATTAGCATATTTGAACAATAAATGAGATTATTATGCACTCACATCCTACCCTTATAATCTCAATTGGGTCAAGAAGCGAAGACATTGATAAAATTTTAGATGTGTCAAAACGCACAAAGTGAGAAACAATTGTACGTCTTATATTAAATTTACCATTATCAAGTCTATAATTCACATTATTAAGTGAGATTTGACACGTTGCATTGTTGTCAGACGAAGTCTATAATTTTATTTATTTCTATTAATACTTTATAAATATATCATATCTATACCCAGCCATTACTAACAACCACCACATTAATTCTATAATTTTATAAATTAGGATATACTTTTTATATTAACTTTTTTTACATTTTCTATAGTATGTATCTATGTCAACGACCTGAACGACGAAAGTTGTCAGTGTCACTATCAATGTGGGTGATGCTTCTAAGAGAGGAGGTGGCCAGCGGGACGCATGGGAGGAGCGCAGTCACAAAGCGTGCCAACCAAGGAACACCAGAGAAGGGTAACCAATATTAATGCATAGGTCTAGAAGAACTAGACACGTCAAGTCAATATATTGTTATTATCCCAAAAGAACTAGACACGTCAAGTCGATATATTGTTATTATCCCAATTTGTCGTCGCCGTTCCAATGTGGAGTCAATGGACACTTTGTTGTTGCCTTCTTTCCCAATCGACTCTGCATTATCTTCGTTGAAGTTTATATATAAATTTAGATGAACTTTTCTGAATCCCCAAATATATAATAGCACTGAGCGTCATAATTTTATCTACACTTGCTACTCGCTATCCATTTGATCAACGATTTCTAATAAATATTCGTTTCAGAGGCTAGGAGCAGGTGAATTTACTAGACTTATAAGTCGAGTTTTCTTGCTTTTTGGCGGTGAGATCTGTATATCATACGGAAGAGATCAATGCATTATGGAAGGATATCAGTGGAAGGCGAAGCAGATCAAGAAATCGATGTCTCGCCTAGGCCCAGATCACGAAAGAGACATGGGAACAGATCGAATGCTTATTCTACCAGAGGGCTTGACAAGTTCGAGAACGTCTATTCCGAGCTCTCTTCCAGAAGAGAATATATTGCGAATAAGATTGGTGCGCCAGAGGCATTGGTGAGGTTCAAGGATTGGAAGGACGGATGGGTTCCAGTTGTGGTAGGAGACAGAGACGGAATCTTGAAGAAAAACGAGGTTTCGATCCCGGAACCTATGGAAAATAATGGTGGTGATCAGAAGGGCACGGATTTGGAGAGAAAAGATGAAAGGAATGATATCAATGGCGAGTGTGAGAGGAGTTCGGATTCTGAGTCCGATGAGAGGAGCTATAGCCCTGTCATGCCGTGGTCTCAGTTTCTCAAGAACACGGCCTTGGAGGGATGGGCTTTCTGCGCGATGTGGGTGAGAAAGTCGGTCGTTACTGCGGCCGCCGTCACGGCGGTGGGCGGTGGGACCTGCATGAAGAATTTTATTCTGAATGGGGTTTCAAACTTAGCAGGGTATTCCAGAAACCCTGAGGCTAGTCAGAATGGAGGAGACGATGAAGCAATTGCAGAGCAGGAAGACGTAGGTAAGGTCAGCAGAAGAACCCCAAGCCCGGGTCTTAGTGTGAGTGTGAGTGTGCCTAGCCGCCCTTTGAGAGATCATGTTGAGTTTTCGGCTATTACGCTCCCTCCTAGGGCTGTGAAACCCCAAAACATGGACTCTGATCAGCACAATCATGGGCCTCATCATCAGTCTAAAGCTAAAAAAATCAGAAGGGTTGTGGCCGTGGATAATCGGCCCACCAGACCTGGGAGAGAAGTGCAGGGTTCATATAGGAGAACGAGCCAGGCCATGGATTACGACACCAGTGTGGGTCCGACTGTTTTTATAATCATGCTGTTCTCTTTGATTGTCTCTGGCGGTCGACTGTGTGCAATCTTTTTGACATCTGCATGGTGGTATCTACTCCCAATCTTGAGAAAGTATCAGAGGAATCAAAAGAAATCAGAACAAGAAAGTGGATAGCAGAAGAGGTTGTCCAAAACGTTGAAGAACGTCACTGTCTGCACTCTAATAATCTGTGTTGAATAAAATGGTAGCGGAATGTGATAACATTGTTGAAACGATGCAAAGGAACACCATTTTTCTACTGTATAGATTTAGATTTAGATGTTCTTTTATGCCAAATGGGTTTCTTTCTTTTATTAGAATCTGTCTATGGTATGAGATTATTGTGTTTGCCGTTGCACTTCTATCTACTATTAGAATTATGCACACCATTTCATACTTTCTGTTGAGTTTCTTTCCACAATTTCAGCTTTGCTTAAACCCTGTTTTGTGTAGCAGATCTCTCTCCGTTAACAACTTTGAGTCGGCTAAACTTGACTTACCCCTCCGTCATATCATAAACATAACGTTGGGACTTTGACACAAAAATAATTCGAGAGACTTATGTTGGAAAATGTAATTACTTGCAGATCCGTACCTGACTCTCAGCTAACTCTGTCAAGGTCTATACCAGTCAAGATCTTGTCGGTCAGTTTGACAAGAGGGAAGAGTCCACTACTCGACAATGTAAACCAGTCGAATTTATTTCTGAAGCTAAGTTGTTAGGTAGATAGTTATTACAGTCTTTAATGGTGAGTCACTCGACCCATGTAGAAGCAATTTTCAGGTTGCCTATAAATAGAAGAAGAAATTTGTAAATCAGTTTACAGACACAATGGAGAGATAGAGGAACTCAAGGTGAGAAAGAGAAGTTGAAGCTCAAGCTTCTGTGTAAGTGATTCATTCGAAGAGCGGAAGCTCTGTAAAAGAATCAGTCGGTGGATCGACAAGTCTGAGCCGACAAGTCTGGACTGACAAGTTTGTAATACTTTGTTATTTCCGCACAAGTTATACATATGAAATTGTTTATGGTTGAATGTGTTTATTTTGCCGCACAAAATTTCCAGATTTACTTGTGTAAATGTCTTTTACCATTACAGTCGAGTGAAAGAACAAGAACCCATAAATTTCTCACCGGGTAAAAGTTCCAGGGTTTTACCACACATTGGTCGACTCAAGTATTCTTAGATATTTGGGCAAATGTTTTATATAAGTTATTTGGATTTGTTAATGTGTCTATTTTACTCTATCTTACTCATAGGTGAAAAGCATTTGTAATTTCTTAAGTCTCTTGGACTAAGAAACATACTCTATAGATTTCAACCAAAGTGAGTTGAGTAAGCCGACTTGAGAGGTCAAAGAGGTCAACCGAGTTGAGAAGTTGAAGAGGTAGCCGACTTGAGAAGTCTAAGAAGTCAGCGGATTTAGAAGTAACAAGTGGTCATCAGTAGGTGGAATTGAAGTCGAAGTAAATTTAGTCACTTGTCTAGTCGAGAGATAGACAAGTTTCACCAGACAAGTGAAAAAGAAAAAGAGGTCGGCGTGAAAAAGTGAAAATTAAATTTTGATATTAACTGATTGGTAAACTCAAGTTTAGTCGGCTTGGTTTTGACTAACAACTTACAATAATTCGAATTACAAACTTTTATTTGGTGAATATGCATTTAACCATAACAATGGATTTATAAAACTTGTCCGGACATAATAGATAACAATTTGTGAAATTTACAAGGATTTTTCACCTTTTATAGAGCTTCGACTCTGGACATTTCAAACACAGAAGCTTGAGCTTCGACTCTTTTCTCTCAAAATTCTCTCTTTGATTTAAACTGTAATAACTATCTACCTAAAACTTAGCTTCAGAAATTTAATTCGAGTGGTTTATATATGAGAGACCTAAACTCTTCATCTTGTTAGACTGTCAGAGAAAAACTAAACTACAAACTCTGACCGACTAAGATTTGATAAGAATCTATTAATATTTCCAACAATATCAAGATTCATCGAATGCAATATTTGTATGGCAAATCTCACGAGCACATATCAAGATTCATTGAATGCAATATTGATCTGTTAGAGCAGGGAGTCAAATTCAAAGCAACAATCTAGAAGCAATTCTATCCATTGGATGCAAAGAGGACAGTGCGCTGGTAACCATCCCACCGATTCACATGATGACTGATGACTCACCTATTCAAAGCAACATTGTAGAAGCAATTCTACCCTTTGGATCAAGAAAGACCTATTAGTGCGTCCGTGACAATTCCAACTATTCCATGATGATTGACCCAACAAGATCTAAAATTGATTCTTCTCTTATTCTCCATCAAATTAGTAGTATAAGATTGAGTATTCAGTTTAAGTTGTTTCTGCATTTGCATTTAAGAAAGGAATAAAAGCTTCCAACATGTTTTTTTTTATTGAATAAGTTTCCCCATCTGATTTGAAATTCGAAGATAAGTTCCATCAACCTTCCAAGGTTTTTTTCAGTCCGAATCATTATTGATCTTCAAAAGGACCTGTACCTTGGTCCTCTTCCTCTGATTCTAAAAATGTACATTATAGAAATGTTTATAACAGAGGGGGACATCCAAGTTTGCTTTTCTTGTAATGGGAATAAGAAGTATTGACGCTATCACAAGAAACTCCAACATTTTACAAATGAATGTTGAGACTCTTGTTAGTATCTAGAAAAGAAAGTCAACGCTGTGTTCACATACCAATATTGAAGGATGGCAAACATTGAAACAGGAGCGAAGATGAATATTGTCCTCTGTTGGTGACGTTGAGGATATTAAAAAGAACATGCTTAACATGGATGTGGACTATTTTTCAATGATGCATTTTGCATAGTTTTACAATTATTGGAAAAATATTTTTCAAGGTAATGTTTGAGGCCAAAATTTAGAAACAAAAATTAAATTAGAGATGGTTTGGAGGCTTTTGTAAGTCTGAAATTTCTGCATTTTTGAATCAATTTTTTCTTTAGTAGTATGATATGTATACTCTATAATGCTATAGGTTTCATTGAATTCTAATATGGTAAGTAAAATAGGAAAATTTTCCCAAGGCTTGTGTTAGAGTGTTATTCTCCCTTAGTACCATGGTCATACACCTACGACACATTTCCATTAATCTCATGCTAATGTTATATGGTCCAAAACTAGGTTGTGTTGGTCAACCTTGGTCTTTTTAGTGTTTTGGACTCATAAATGCACCCAAGCACCCTCATTTGATCATTCTGGATACACATGCGTCCTCATTAATGACTGTTCAGTACTTGGTGCACTCCCCATCCCTTAATCATGGAAACTAGTTGACTAGAGGCGGACATGCATGTATTTGGGTGGTTTTTTACTCTTCTGGACCATTTATTGCTGCCTAGAGCCACTCCCACTCACCCATGCATTCCACCATGCCTATCTTACCCTCATTTATGTCCTAGAATGCTCCATCCATTTTCACATTAGCATTCGTGACCGTTTTAGGTGGTTTGGGAGCTCATTGGTCGACCTATGGGGGTTTTGAGGTCCTACCTAAGCCTACCACATATATGCATCCAAATTGTGTCAAAAGGCTAATGATTTCTCCCTATTGTAATATAAAAATGTTCCAGACATATTTACATGTTGGACAGTCATAATAAAGTCTGTGATTGACACCATTTCTATGTGTTAATTTCACTCTTTCTATTGTTTTCTGCATATTTTGTGAGTAATCTTGAATTGTGAGGATTCGCTTAGCTTCTAGATCCTACTGTGAATCAGATTTTCATATCATATCAGAGATATTTGGAGATTCAAATCAAAACCAAAGCATTTGAGTTGTTGTTTATGGTAGTTTCCAGAAAAATTCTACTGTTTGCATTGCAGGTACATCCAATGTTTCTCTCACTCGGTGCGCAAGCATAAATGGAGAAGAGTCATGTATTGATTACCCAATTAAACTATTTTGAATGGAGGGCCGAAATGGTGATCCATCTGAGGTCAAAAGGCCTCTACAGAGTCACCATGGGAACTGAGACCAAGGCCAACTCTGCTGTGGAAAAATCGAAGTAATTCAATAGACTAGATGAGGCATTCAGTATGCTTTGTCTCGGTATTTTGAGGGATCTTCTCTTCCATGTAGACAGTCTGACAACACAAAACGAAGTATGGTTCAAGCTCGAGTTATTGTTTGGGAAGACTAATGAGATGAGAGGCCACCAACTCGAAAATGAGTTGATCTCATTGAGACCAACTCACTTTGAGACGACCCAGGACTTCTTCACAAAGTTCAAATCATTAGTGCTTCAGCTGAAACAATGTGGCATTGAGAAGAAAGAGGAGCAACTGATATTGTCCATTCTTTCAGTGTTTGTGTCAACATTCCACTCTAACAAGCTCATAATGATCTAGGTCGTGCCCAGGTGCACACTAGGGACAACATTCAATTGAATGAGGCGAGCACTATTATGGTGAAAGCTTAGAAAACGAACATGGAAAGCAGGAAATACACTATATCGACAAAAAGTATGCACACATAAAATATGCAAGAATTCGAACCAATTTCTATTATTACTTCTTCTCTATGAAGGTTGGTTTTTTGTTACAATAATGTACATGTTTATATAGAATGTTGAGACGCTTGGGGTGACTACCCATTATGTTCAGTTACAAGAAGTTATAATGGTTCAAAAGTTCAATCGTTGCAGATGTTAAAGAGACAATCTATCGATGTTTGATAGGTGCTAAAAATGCATGTCAAGATGTTGTATTTGGATATTTTTTGAGGTCGGTTGTGTCTAGGTTCGGACTTGTCGAAATCAATGCTGAACTTGTCAAAGCAGTCGAGTAGTTCAAGTAGTCGAAATGATAGACTTTGTCGAAGTTTGATAACATGCCAACTGATGGTTGGATCATTCCTCCGTCCTTAAGAAACAATGGTCTCCATTATGTATCCGTTTAGGTGAGGAAAATTGTTGGCTACTTCAGTAGCAGAGTACCATTTTCCTTGTGCAGGGAGCTGTCTAGCTTTAGCCACTTGAAGAAAGGGAATGGATTTCATCCTTATATAGCATATGTGTCGTCCCACAATGGTGTCGTAAAGAAGAGGTTCCTGAACATCTAGATGGATGTCTTTGGGTTCTGCTAATTGCAAGTCGTTATGTTCCAACAATTGTGCATAGTATGCTCAAAGTATATCTACATTGAAAATTGGATGTAGATCAAGGTATGCATGAATGTCGAGCTGAAAGGATTTTTCACCAATCTACTTAAGGATACTGTATGGACCATATCGCAAAGGTTTCAACTTTCTGTGTGGACCAGTGAAGTGCTCCTTCTTTAGATGTAACTAGATCTTATCCCCAATTTGGAATGAGTAAGGAATACGATGCTTGTTGTGTCCGTCCTTAGCTTTTGCATTGGCTTGTTACAATATTTCATGTGCTTACTTCTGGATGTTGTAGATTTGATCTCTGAACTTCAATCATTTCTCTACTTCTCATCCTTCGAAGTCGGTTTCATTTGACTGTGTCGAGGAATTAATCAAGTCGATAGGTGTTGAGGGTTGAAGTCCATAACAGATCTCAAATGGAGTCTTTCCCATAGAACTGTGTTGAGCACGATTGTAACTGTGATGTATGTATGGAAGGTTGTCATCCCATGTTCAATGATGCTTATGGTTGTACATGCGGAGCAGTTGCACTACCAAGAGATTTACAACTTTCTCCTGTCCGTTTGTCTGTGGATGGAAGGTTGTTGATAATGAAAGTCTCATGTCGAGATGTTTCCAGAGAGTTTGCCAAAATGTGCTGACAAATCTAGCATCTTTGTTGGAAATAATGGTCGTTGGGAGGCCATAATGTTTCCACACATGTTTGAAGAAGAGCTGAGAAATTTGATTTGTTTTCGTAGTCTTCTTACAAGGTATAAGAATAGCCATCTTGGAAAATCTATCGACTACTACTAAAATCGCATCGTGCTGATGTTTGGTAGTAGGATATCCTATCAAGTAGTCCATAGAAATAGATTCCCATGGCTGAATAGAAACTGGAATGGGTGTATATAGCCCTTGTTGTTGATTCGGTAGTTTAGCAATGGCACAAACCACACATGATCGAATGTACTTGTTGATGTTAGATTTAAGTGAAGGCTAGTAAAAATAATTTTGGAGGATAACAAGTGTTTTTGCCACTCTAAAATGTCCTGCAGTATTGTTGTAGTATGCATCCCAAATGAGCTTCTGTCGGTGCTCACTGGTCGGTACACAAAGATGTCCACGCTTCTACAACAAGGTGTCCTTTAGAAAGTAGTCGGTAGTAGACAACATGTCGCTTTGGAGCAGTCGATAAATTGTGGAGAAATCACAATCCACTGAATACAATCTTGGCCAAGTGGTGGTATTGTAACCATACATACTCATTAGTGTAGACAGTAGAGTAATGGGTGGTCGACTGAGACAATTGGCCATGACATTAGATTTTTCTTTCTAATACGTAATTACCAACTGAAATTGTTGCAGGTAATTAATCCACTTAAGTTGTCGGGTTGTCTGTAGTTTCAACTGGGACGGAGCGAACTGCAAAGGTTTATGGTCAGTGAGGATGACCGTCTCCTTGCCAAGAATGTAGTGTCTCCATTTTTTAAGAGCTTACACAATGACGTACAGTTCTTTTTCATACGTCGAATACCTTCTAACATTTTCGTTGAAAGTTTCAGAATGAAACGTGACTGGGTGACTTGATTGAGTGATCACTGCGCCAAGAGCGTAGTCCAATGCATCTGTCTCAATCTCAAAAGGCTGATGCAAATCAGGTAACACAAGTACCGGTACAGTACAAAGCTTGTTTTTGAGTTGCTCAAAAGCTTGTTGTTGTGTCGGTGTCCATTTGAAGACAATTTTCCCATTTCTTTTAGTCAGTTGATTAAAAGGCCATGCGATGCGACTGAATCCAAGTATGAACCGTCGAAAGAAATTCGCCAAACCAAGAAAACTTCTTATTTCATGAATGTTTTGAGGAATGGGCCAATCTTTAAGGATCTGTACTTTTTCTGGGTCGACATGAATGCCTGCAGAGTCAATTACATACCCCAAATATTTGATGATGGTCATCGTAAATGAGCATTTTTTTATGTTCATATATAGTCGATGTTGTTGGAGAGTGTCAAAGACTTGTCGAAACTGGCTGACATGTTCTTCCCATGATCGACTGAAAATCAAGATATTGTCGAGATAGACAATGACACATTTGTCGATGAAAGGTCATAGAAGGTTATCCATATATCTCATGAAGGTTGCATGTGCATTGGTTAAGTTGAAAGGTATGACTAACCCTTCAAACAATCATTCCTTGGTCTTGAAATCCATTTTCCATACATCGATGGACTTGATCGAAATTTGATGATATCCTGACTTGAGGTCGAGTTTCGTAAAGATTCTAGCACCTTTCAGACTATCAATGAGTTCATCTATCTGTGGAAGAGGGTATCTGATCTTTACTAAAATTTTGTTGAGATCTCGATAGTCGATGCACATGCCCCAACTCCCATATTTCTTTGGAACTAGGACGACTAGACTTCCACAAGGAGAAGAGCTGAGGCGGATATGACCCTTATCTGTCGAATCCTAGATTTTCCTGTGATTCTCTTCATTCTCAAGCATGGATATTCTATAAACAAATGTGTTATGTAATGAAGAACTAGGAACAAGTTAAATGGAGTTTTTTACCTTACAATGCAGAGGTACTCCATTCGTCTCTTGAAATATGTTCCGGTATTCCTCAAGGATATTGTCGATCTGTTGTTGTTGTTGAGAGATGCGTTGGTCAATGAGTCGACTTATTGCTGCAGTATTTCTGGAATGTTGAGGCTTTATCATAATTAATGCGAACTTTTGAGCATGATTGATAATCTTCTTTGTTTTTTTGGCAGATATCATACCAACAGTTGATGTGGGTTGTCGCTCTGGTATGTCGTACCATTGATTCCGAATTTTGACAATCACCTTCTGAGGCTGTGATTGATATGTACCGTGTCGATCCCACAAATAGGGTTTCCCAAACAAGGTGTCAACTACAGAAAGCGGTGCCACGTCATAGAGTACTTCATCTTCAAAAGGCTTAATGAAGTAGGTGAGTCTGCATTGGCGTGTGATTCTTAGTTCATGTCCATCCTTCATCCAACCAATATTGTAAGCTTATGGATGTGGAGTGGTGACAAGACCTAATTTCTTCACAAGATCTTCAGAAATGAAGTTCTTCTAGCTACCATTATCCACAATCAGATGTAATGGATTTTTCTAAACCCATATCCATTTATGGAACAGGCGTTCTCGTTCCTCCTCGTCGACGAAATTCGAGGATGTCGGAGTAGCCAAGGTCGAAGCCAAGAGGGTTGTTGCATCTAGATCAGATTCCACCATGGTTTTGTGGGATAAGTCAGATATTGACAATTTTTCCAAAAATATCTTCCAAGATTTGCATTCTGGCGTATCATGCCATATTTAATTGTGATAATCACACCATTTCCCAGTAGGAGCTTGTTTGTGTGGCTTCAAGCTTTCTGGTGTAATGAAAATGCATCTGCAAGCGTACTAATAGTCAGAAACTCCATCTCTTGCTGAATGTAAGGGGATAAACTACTGATGTACTTTGGGACAAGCAATTTCTCTTCTTCTTGGACGCCAAGTCTAGCCATGAGTAGGTAAAACTCGTCGGTATAAGTATGAACGGACTTGTCTTTCCACCACCTTAGATGTTGCCACTTCTTATACTGTTGTTCAGGATACTTGCGTAGATAAAAATCCTTTCAGACATACTCGACAAATTTTACCCATGTGTCTATGGGGTCGACTTATTTTTCCATCTTTGTCGATAAATTTTCCCACAACAGTGTACGAAGGTTGACATCTTTAAGGATGCAATGGTGATATTTTCCCCTTCAGAGAGTTGATTCACAGAGTAGTAAGATCCCAATTGTTGTACCCAATTGTCGACAGATTCTGCGTCAATATTGCCTTCAATATTCGGTATGTACAAATTCATTTGCACTTTGAAGGGGCTGATCTTATCAGAGTGAGATCACGTCGAGGATTCCCTAGAGTTTGAAGAGAATCACAAGAGAATCTCGTTGAACTGGGCAAACATTTTGGTCCGCTGGTGAGCCAGTGATTTTTCTATGAGTTTTTATGTCTCGTTAGTTGCATGTCTATTGTCTACTTCTTCGGCCATCTTTTCTGAAGTTGAAGGAAGTCTCTTCTTGTTTTGTTGGGTTTGCGAGCGTGTTTGAACATGCATAAGTTAAATAACTTCGATGTAAGTGTTGATATAACTTAGGCTCTGAACAATATCAAGCTCTGATACCAATGATCCAGGTCGTGCCTAGGCGCACTCTAGGGACAACAGTTGACTGAATGAGTCGGGCACTATTATGGAGGAGGCTTAGAAAAAGAACAAGGAAAGCAGGAAATATACTATATCGATAGAAATTATGTGGATAGACTATGCAAGAATTCGAACCAATTTTTATTATTACTTATTCTCTATGAAGGTTGGTTTTTTATTACAATAATGTACATGTTTGTATAGAATGCTGAGATGCTTGGGTGACTACTCGTTACGTTCAATTACAAGAAGTTATAATGGTTCAGAAGTTCAACCGTCGTAGGCGATAGAGAGTCAATCTGTCGATGTTCGACATGTGTCGACAAGGCATGTCAAGATGTTGTATGTCGATATTTGTCGAGGTCGGTTGTGTCAAGGTTCATACTTGTCGAAGCCGATGCTGAACCTATTGAAGAAATCGAGTAGTCAAAGTAGTTGAAGTTCTATACTTTTTTGAAGTTCAAAAACATGCCGATTGTTGGTTGGATCACACAACATGAAATTGGAGGATGCCTTCATTGACAAGCTTCATGTAGTCACTGACTCAAGGACAAGATAAATTTGCGCAAATAGGTACCATCAAATCCAACAAGGGTCAATCCGTTATTGCAGGAGTTTAGAATCCAGCCAAAGGCAAGAATAAAGCCAGAGATTTGAAGCAACAAGAGAAGAAGAAGCAAGAGAATCCCAAATATTTAGATGGGGTTTCGAATCCTAGAAAGGACAAAGAAAATAAGAAGCAAGAGAAGACAAAATTCACTTATTGTCACAAAGGGTGGCATCCAAAGAGTGCATGTATGAAGAAAACCATTGACATGATGGTGCAACTCCTTGAGAATAAAAACATCCCACTTCCAGAAGGCACAAGGAAGAAAGAGGTAGGTTCAAGCTTAGATAACAAGGAAAGATGTCATGCTTTGGTTGTTGGATCTTCCATATATTCTCCCTTCATCATAGATTTAGGTGCCTCTAGTCACATGGCCTCCATGCATGATTCCTTCTCGGCCCTACATCCTTACAGTAGTCCATCCATCCTCATGGGTGATGATTCAGAAATCCAAGCCAAAGGGATTGGTAGGATTGATCTTGAAGATGGGTACTTCAACAATGTGTTGTTTGTGCCTGATCTAGCAACGAGCCTACTCTCTGTCTATCAAATGATACACACTAGTATAGCCAAGAGATTAAAATTTACTCAAAATAATGTGGATATCTCAGAAATTTCTATAGGCCAAGTTGTTGCAGTGGGTTTTGTTGACCATGATTCGAGAATATACAAATTCTCTCTCTTCCTTCCATACTCACAAGGGAATGCAGTCCTGTCACATGCCAATGAGACAAGAAAGTCGTGGCATGAGAGATATGGTCATCTCAACTATAGGTACCTCCAAGCACTAAACAAGGAAAGCATGGTTGAAGGGATTCCTATCATCAAGTTTTCCAATGGCACATGCAAAGGGTGTGTAGTGGGAAAACATGTTGAGCTCACATATGGGAAAGGAAAGGCAAAGAGGGATGTTCAAGTGCTTGATATGATCCATTCAGATCTCATAAGACCTCTTCCCACACCCTCATATGGGAATTCAAGGTATGTGTCACACTTTCATAGATGATTTCTCAAGGTATTGCAGGGTGTATTTTCTCAAGCTAAAATATGAGGTTTTTGAGACTTTCAAAGTGTACAAATCCTTAGTTGAGAATGAATGTGGGAACATGATCAAGGTTCTTAGGAATGACAATTGTAAGGAGTATGTCAATAATAATTTTCAGCAGCTTTGTGAGGAATGTGGCATCCAAATACAACATCATGTTCCCTACACACCACAACATAATGGTGTTGTAGAGTGCAAGAACATGGCTCTCAAGGAGATGACAACATGCATGATGGAAGAAAAGGATTTGAATCCTAAGCTATGGGATGAAGCTATCAATTGTGCTGCATATGTTGAAAATAGAGTTCCACACAAGGAATTGCATGGAAAAAATCCACATGAGGCTTGGAGTGGTCACAAGCCTAATGTTTATCATTTCAGGGTTTTTGGCTCAAATGCTTGGGCTAGGATTCCTCCCGAGAAGAGAAAGTCCTTGTAGCCTCAAAGAAAGGAGTCGATTATGGTTGGATATGTTGAAGATGCAAAGGGATACAAGATATTTGATCCCTCGTCTCATAAAAAATTCATCAAAATGAGTGTACAGCTCGAAGAAGAGTCCATGCAAGAGATTAAACTAGCTCAAGGGGAATGCTCAAATCCTCCACTCCATGATGATGTAAGTGATTATACTTCCTATGATTCTTATGATTATGATATTGATACTGAGGATGATTATGACATGCATTCATATCATGAATCACCCATTCAACCCAAGTGGTATGAGAAAACCATTCAAGTAGCTGGTGATCTTGTTGGAGATCCACTAGACTCTAGGAAGACTAGATCTCAATTTCACAATCCCTTCTCTACTTGTGAATTGAGTATTTCAGAGAAATTTTTTATGATGGTTGTATATGATCCTTAGACATATCACAAAGAATCACTTGACCCAAGAGGGAAAACATCCATGCAATAAGAGTTCAAGTCCTTACAAGACAATGAGACTTGGAAATTGGCTCCCTTGCCCTCCAACAGGAAACTAGTGCAATGTAAGTGGGTATATAGGACCAAAGTGGCTGCTGATGGTTCTGATATCAATTATAAGGCCATTTTTGTTTCCAAAGGCCTCTTTAAAGTCCAATGAGTTGACTATGCAAAGGCATTTGCACCGGTTCCAAAGATGGACTCTATCAGACTAGTTTTAGCCATTGCTGCATCTAAGCGCAGGGAGGTTCACCACATGGATGTGAAGAGTGATTTTATTCATAGTGACCTTCATGAGGAGATATATATGAAGAATCCTAAAGGTTTCATTCATTATCCTTCACTTGTTTTCAGGTTAAAGAAGTCTCTCTATGGCCTCAAGCAAGCCCCCAGGGCTTGGTATGCCAAGATGGACAATTTTCTGCTATAGCTTGGATTTGAAAGATGTAAATATGATACAAAGGTATATTTGAATCATGTTGGTGATTTATTGCAGGTCATATTATTTTATGTTGATGACCCTTTTATTACATGGATCTGCACTAAAGATATAGGATCAATAAAGTCTTCATTGCATAGTGAATTCTCCATGACTGACCTTGGATTGTTGAAACAATTTCTTGGATTAGAGATTGAGAAATATGATGCAGGGATCAAGGTCAGCCAACCAAAGTATGTTACAGACCTGTTATTTAATTTCAAAATGGATGGATGTAAGGAAACCAAGTTCCCATTCCTCTTAGCAATTAAACTAGGTGATTTTGGTGCATCTCCATTGGTGGACAACTCGTTGTACTGACAACTAGTTGGGAATTTGTTGTAACTTACACACTCTTGAGCTGATTAGGAATATTTCATAGGTGTTGTTACAATATATATTAAAGAGCCTCATGATATCCATTAGAAGGCTGCAAAAATAATCTTTCATTATGTGCAAGGAACCAAACACTTTGGGGTACACAATGTTGTCGGTTCTCGACTAGAAATAGTTGGATTTACTGATTTTGATTGGGATGGAGAATCCATTGACATAAATTACACTTAAGGTTATGTATTCATGCTTTCACATGGTCCCATATTTTTTTCAAGCAATAAAGATCACAATATATCCTTCTCTTCATTTGAGGCCGAGCACAGAGGAGCAATGAATGCAAATACACAATGTGTGTGGTTGCAAGGTATCCTTTGGGAACTTGGTTTTGCATTTGATTCAACCACAGTCATTTTGTGTGACAATCAAAGTGAAATCAAGATTTCCATTGATCTAGTGAAAAGACAGAATACAAAGCACATTGAGATACACATGCACTACATCAGGAGCTTGGTGCATGAGCAGGTGATATCATTGCAGTATTTCCCATCTGCAGAGCAAACTGTTGACATCTTCACCAAGAGATTCATAGAGAAGACATTCACCTATCTTAGATCCCTTCTTGGAGTGGGTGACACATGGTGATGGCTGATATTCACTTTCATATTTTTCTCCACGTCCATTTTAGATGGGGGGTTTTGTTCCCATGAGGTTTTCCTCCTTACCTTGGTTAGATGGACAAATAAATTTTTGTAAGAGGTGACTTGAGCCTTAGTTGCCAATGCCTCAATAATGTGATGTAATTGCACTAATCCAGGTTTAAGGGGGGTTGTTAGAGAATTATTATACCTTAGTACCATGGTCATACACCTAGGACATATTTTCATTAGTCTCATGCTTATGTTATATGGTCCAAAACTAGGTTGTGTTGGTCAACCTTGTCCCTTTTAATGTTTTGGACTCATAAATACACCCAAGCGCCCTCATTTGATCATTATGGTTACACATGTTCCCTAATTAATGACTGTTAAGTCCTTAGTGTGCTCCCCATCCCTTAAATTAGGGAAATTGGTTTACTAGAGGTGCCCATGCATGTATTTGGGTGGTTTTTGACTCTTTTGGACCATTTATTCATTCCTAGAGCCACTCCCACTCAACCATGCACCGCACCACACTTAGAATACCCTCATTTATGTCATAAAATTCTCTATCCACATTCATACTAGCATTTGTGATCGTTTTAGGTGATTTGGGAGCTCATTGATCCACCTAGGGGGGTTTTGAGGTCCTATATGATCCTGCCACATGTATGCATCCAAATTGCCTCCAAAGGCTAACAATTTCTCCCTATTGTAATATAAACATGTTCCAAACATATTTACATGTTGGACAGTCATAATAAACTCTGTTATTGACTCCATTTCTATGTGCTAATTTCACTCTTTCTACTATTTTCTGCATATTTTGTGAGTAATCTTGAATTATGAGGTTTGTCTTAGCTTCTAGATCCTACTGTGAATCACATTTTCACAACTTGTCGATTTTAGATTTCTTAGAAGGGTGAACTAGTAAGTCCTACCATGCATCCAATTATTCAATTTCAAGTATGAAATTGTTATCATAAGTACTATGGCTTTCCCTATTTCCAATGCAGCTAGTGGCATGCAATTTGGATTTTTAAAATTTTAGATAAAATAGTTTTACTTGTAACCTTTGTTAAAGGCTATTTTTGGGCCATGCAAATTTCCTAACTTGCACCAAGTGTGACCTTTAAGTGTCACATGAAAAAGATTGGAGGAAAATTCCAAAATGACTCATTTGAAAGAGCCAAACCCTAGGGAAATTTCCCTTAACTTTGAATGAGTATATATGCAGAAGTATAGCAACACATAAGCTAAAACTTAGATAAAATTTATGTATGTATTTATTGTACCTTGTGATTTTCAAATCCTGAAATGACATAAAAAAAGGTTTGGAGCACAAGATGACTCTTTTGAAAGAGCCAAATCCTAGAAAATTCTTCCCTTTTGGACCAAGAAAGAGCTCAGATACCACTTTAATATGGTTAAACTCATAATTTCATAGAAAAGGTAGAAAATTACAAGAGAGAATAAACAATATCAATAGTTATGTTCACTTTCCTCTTCAAGGGGGAAATCTCCAAGAGAAAAGCTCCAAATAAAATGAAAATTCTTGAGTAAACATTGCATATCTTGCTACTTTATATATAGTATTTAAATATCCAAATTCGTAACTACTTGTGGTTCCAATATTTAATAATGAGGGCCCTTTTTCATTAAGTAAATATTTACTGTCTATCTAGTGGGCCTGATGGCCTTGTACATTGATAATGTAAGGGGATTAGCATAGGACCAAAAAATTGGATACATATTTGAAATCCTTTTAAGTGGTTCTATTGAAGCTTAGGTGGTAAACATTGTTTCTAAAAAATGATGAATCAAAACTGATATCAATCACATGTTAATGTATTTTCCATGATTAATACTACTTGGTATGAGACAAATACAAATGTCTAGTTACTTCCAATTCAATGTGAGTAGGCATTTTATTCATAGGTTTTAGGTAGAGAAATTCGGTCATTTGTTTAGATTTGATCCAGGAGGAAGACCTACAAAGTATATTTTGCTTGAAGAAGATGTGTGTGAAGAAGATGCAAGAGAGTAGGATTAAGTGTTGGATGAAGAGGAGAATTAAGTTTAACATCCATGTATTGGCTCAAATTATCCTACACTTCATCTTAATGATGGTGATTATTTTTATGATGACTTTATTCTAAACATATCAGATGGTGACATGGGAAATCCTTCGAATGGTTCTAAAGGGTTGGATACAAATTATGATCTTGATAAACTAGATATTAAACTAGATAGATTTCAATATCAAGATGATATGGATATGCAATAAATATTATTTAATAAAGTGATCACCTGATTCAAATTGAGCACTCTTATGGTTTTCCCTTCTTGATTTGAGCTCCTTTTTTATTTAGATCTTAATGGTGAATTTCTTTTCACATGCTATGTGAGTTGAAAATAGATAAATTTATTCTATTATTGTTGCTTTGTTTAATAAGTAATATTCCTCTATGGACATATTCCTAGACATAAACTATAAGAGTGAGCGAATTGCTATGTCCACTTAAATAATTTGTGTAGTTAAGTAACAAAGTAATAGTACATGCTGAAAATGAAGTCATTAATATGCACAAGCACTTTTACAATAGAAATGAATCATCCTTGTCATCATTATGAACATCTTGATTTTTTTATATTATAAAATGATGATGAGGAGGAGGATGTGTTGTTCCTGATTTGATGATGATGATGGGATTCATTTATTAAAATATATGGATAAGTATGGATAAGGAAAAATTGAGACTTAGAGTTTGGAGTTGTCTGAATATTTTTTAGACTCACATCCTGATTAATAAGATCAATATTTTTTCTTAAACTTCCTAAGACTAATCGCATTTTCCCAACTCAATCCTTGAAACACGAGATCCTTTAAAAAAATTAACTGAAATTCATCCAACCAAGTGTATTGGGATCTCTATAGTCAACACTAATGACATCAAAATTGGTTCATCAGACATTCCTCATAAATGTATCCTCCAATACACCATTTTTGCATCTCAAATGGGGTTACCTTGAAATCATACATGCCATATCAGCATATTGTCCCACTTAATTTTTTGAAACCTTAATGATTTCCCCTGATAAATCTTATCATTAGGATAGTTGTTTAATATACATTTTGTTAAATAATGACAAGTGATACCCCAAAATTATTGTATCATACTTATCCCATCGGTACATTCCCTGAGACACATTTTCCACATTATCAATGTGCATACTCTAATATCACTGTATTAGGATTTCTCTGTCCATATATTTTTCAATACAATAGTTTTTCACATCCGATGAACATTCCCTGAAATATATTTATCAGACTTGCCCCTTTATAATATCTCATGGTACTTCCTTCTTGCACTTCTGATAGACTTAACCCAACATTCCTTATTAGACAAAATTAATCAGGATGATCTTCGATGACTCTTTTGAAAACCCAATATGTATACCCAGACAAGATTTTGATCAAACCAATTTGATCAGACTTGTGATATCAAAATCATGTAACTACCTCTCACGGTCTCTCTCAAAAATACATATCCAAATATACCTTCAATATTTAGTTACTTTGATCACCCCAAACTCATCAAGGTTTTTCCGCGGGTCCATCTGTTTAAGGTAAAAACCATAAACACCCAATTCCATTACAATTGTGATACAAAATTATATGATCTATAAATATCAAAAACACAAATTTAGCCTTCCAAAACTTCATCAATGGTAGCTCCACTGACTCAACAACATTGTGTACCAACCCAAAATAAACTAGAACTCAATTCTTCCTCTAGCTCCATAAATGAAACTGTTCATATTCAAATATGCTCAAGATTACACCTTGTCGAGGCACTAGTTACAAGTCAGAGATCCCAATTCCTCAGACTTAGCAAATAGATTGAAACATGGACAATAAACAATCAAATATTGAACCTTTCAAACTGTCACAATAGATGTATGTCAAAAGACTAAACACCCTTCACAATATACTCCTAAATAATACCAATAAGACATGCTTAATAAGTAAGTAGAATGTAAACTGAGAATGTCCATTATCAGTAATAAAGATCAACATAAAAGGACATGTTAAGGCAAAATAATATGATCACCATAATGATCATCACTCAATTCTTCCATAGAATTTCCATGATCATAAACCTGCACATAAACTTTACTCAGGGTTTTTGTGATGCCCATCTTAGATAAGTCATTAGCCTCTTGGTTTTCTTCTCTCTATATATGTGAGAAAGTGTGTTGATGTATTTGTAACTTCGGAATGTATTCACTTGTATATCTTATGTATTGTACCTCGATGTTTATTCCGGGAAGTATCTATAATATAATTGAGTCATGTCATGCCCCGATGTTCTAATCGAGAGATTCAATAAGTAAACAAGTCATGTAAAGTCATTGAGGTTAACCCTCCATTGTAAGTCGGGGTAATAGTCCCCACAATTGTGTCAAGGTTAACCCTCCTTGTTGATCGAAGGGATAAGTCCCCACACTTGTGGGGCACTAGGGTTATTAGAATATCTTAGAGATGTCGTCCCTAGTAAGTAATTGTTAAGTGGGACTGGCATGTTGAAGTGGACATTAAGTGAATGAAAGAATATAAATAAAGAGTGAGCCTCTCTATTTATCACACACTCACTCACTCATTGGGGCGCATGAGTGAGAGAGGAGAAACTCTCTCAAGTGAGAGAAAGAGAACAAGCTGTTGGAGATCATCTTTATGTTTTCGGGTTTTATTGCTGCCATTGGTGCTCATTCTATCTCTGAGGAAGTTGAGGGGTTTTCTCCTTTATGGTTTCCTCGAGGAAAATTATTTGTGTCTCTTGTCTCTTGTGTTTATTATTGTGCATTTTATTCTCTCAGATAAGATCCTAAGATCATACTGCTTAAATGATAAAAATCTAACAAAGTGAACGAATCAAATAGGCTCACATTCCTTATAAAATTATTGGTCAATTGCATTAGATTGATTTCCCTTATAGTATTGCACTAGTTCATCTATTTAATAACTAACATAAAGTCTCCATGCACGTGCAAATATCTAATACCACTACAACAAAACCCTGTGATTAGCGTCTCTTTTAGCTTTCTTTTTAGCGTCCACTATCACTTTTACCGTATTTTTCATCATTTTTTGGTAAATGTGGATGCTTTTACACGGGATGGCGCTTTTAATGGCGTTATTAGCGTCCCTTTTTAAAATTTGACGCTATTTTGGACGTTAATTAGTATCCCAATTAGCATCCAAAATAGCATCCCATATAACACCCAGAATAGCCTCCAAAAAAACGTCCAAAATAGCACCAAGATTAGCACCATATTGAGCCAGGGTTAGCACAAAGAATTGTGCCCTACTTCCTACTTCTACTCAACACCTCACAACAACATCCATATTGGGTTCATTTGGAGGTCTTCCTTCCCACCTTGTTCTGTGTAGGCACCTGCTCAGCTCAACAACTCTTCATGACAACATCTGGATTAGGTTCATTTGGAGACATGCCCTCCCACCCCGGTTGATGTAGGCACTTGCTCAGTTCAACTTCCTTTGGAGGCACACCCTCCCACCTTAGTGTATGTAGTCACTCGCTTTAGTCTGAACCAACACACTCTTCAATGTATTCATTATTTTGCAGCACAACTCAACAACTATCATTTTAGAGTTGGTTTTAGTTTTCTCACATTTCACCTGAGAGGAAGAAAGAAGGGAGCCTTTCCCCTTCAATTAGGAGGAATTGGTATGAATGGGAGGCCCATCCATCACAATATGATGTTTGGATTTGGTTCACACCCCATTATTAAATTAGATTGGTTAATTAGTTAGGTATATTATTAAATAATGGTTAGCCTTTTGACTTGTCAAATGTGGACATGCATATAATCATATCAAAATGTTATGAAGCCTTCATCTAATATAAGATAGTATTTTTTTCTTCTTATATGTATTTTATTTATTCTAAGTTCGATTATTGAGTTTCATATGTATGTGGATCAATAATTTATTACATAAATTTTGCTGATACCTTTGATAATTACCATTTAACTATTTTATTTTATTTTTATTGTTTTTTTATGTGGTTCGTTGCACCATAGCTTCGTGGAAAGAATTTCAAGGGGCCCACCCAAAGGGACCTCACCTTGTAAGCACTAGTTTTGGGAACTTGTCCCCGGAAGGGATAGAGAATTAAAGCGTTGACCTCGACCTACTAACATCTTGGCCACATAATCTCCAACCAACTGAGCTACCCCACTGGACTAATTTTTAACTATTTATTTATTATAGTAGATTCAATATTTAATATATATAGTCATATTAAAATTGTTATGATAATTAAATACATAAAACCAGCACACAATAACACTTCACTTCTATACCAAACAATCATAAAAGAAACATTAAAAAAAAGTGAAAAACTAAAACAAAAATAAAAAAACAAATTATATAACAATAGTTAGCAATAAATCAATATTTTCAAAAAAGAACAGAACTTATGAAACACTTAATACATATGAAAATATCACAAGCCAAAATATATAGATAATTTAAAATCACATGTTTTAATTTTTTTATCTTAATATAAAAAACATTAATATTATTGTATACATAGACTCTAAACCAAAATCTATTTTAACCTACAAACTAAATATTAAAATTTAAAACAAATTACAAATTAAAAAAAATAAAACAAAGTAATTATTCAATTCCCTGCTTACTAAATATTTAAAAAATAAACATCATAAAACAAAATAAGAAAAACTAAAAATAATAAATATAATATAAAACACATGTTAATATTTAAAAAATAAACATCAAAACGTTAATATGAAAAAAGAAACATCATAAAATAAAATAACAAAAACTAAAAATACTAAACATAATTTAAAAAATGTTAAACAATGCAACCGACACTAGTAAAAAGAAACATCATATAAACAAAGTAAAAACACTATATTAAAAATTAGAAACAATTCCAATAATAAATATAATTTAAAAAACATATTAATATTTAAAAAAAAAACATCATAAAACAAAATAACAAAAACTAAAAATAAATTAGAAACATTATATTAAAAATTAGAAACAATTTCAATAATATATACCATTATTTTAATATATACGATTATTTTAATCTATACTATTATTTTCCTCTTAAATGCATTCACTACATTCGCTCCTTGGTATAGTTTCCAATGCTTAGTTGCTCTGTTGTTGATTTAATAGCTCTTATCTACATTTCAATAGCTTTGAACATTGCAGTTTGATGGCAGATTTTATATCATATTAAAGGGTTTTTATTATTTTATTATTTCATTAATGTAGTTTCTTATTGTTTTGTAGGAGGTCAACCCAGTCTAAATACTACAACTTTCTCATCCATGAAGCCGAATGTAATTAGATTTTTTTTCTAAATTCGTTTTCTCTGAATAGTATTTCATTGGTTTTCTTAGAATATATGTAGCAGATCAAAGGTAGCTTAAGGAAACGCTGTAATTTCAATTTTTTTCTTAGTTTCTTCTAACGAGTTTCATTGATTTTCAGAACATGAATGAAGGTGATCCAATAAATCGAATACAATTGGAGAGAGATGGATTAGCCAGGAAGAGAGCCAAAGAGGAAGAATTCAATCATTAGGGGAGGAGGAAAGTAATCCAATCTATGGTATGTTTATGATAATTTTTTATTTGAGTTTTTGAGTTTTTTTATTCCAAATTTCTAATGCCTATAATGAAATATTCAATTGCAGAGGTTCCCAGTAGATTGATTTCATGTGGAAAACATATTCAATAAAGTTCACTGGAGGCTCAAAGTTTTCACCATCCCTAACTCTTTGTTCATAAATTTTTGAAAAAAAAATAAATTAATAGCATTCAAATAAAAATCAATGAATGAATGAGAATGAATAATATCTAGTTTTTTTTTAATTTTTATAAACAAACCTCAATCAGTTAAATGATAGTGAAGGAGTAAGAAACTTGATCCTTTGGTAGGTGTAAATGAAGGAGGCATAAGTAAGAGAATATCTAAGATTCATTGAAATATATATATATATATATATATATAAAAGTTTTAGTTTTTAAATTTGTTTAGTTGTTAAATTTTTATTTATTTTTAAATAAAATAAATTATTATTTAAAATTTAAATAAAAATATATTTCATTCATTTAAAAAAATTATTGTTTTTTATTACTTTTAAAAATATTATCATTTTATTTGTATAATTTTATAGTTTTTATTATTTTTTAAAATGTTATTATTTTGTTTAAATGGTTTTTTATTACATTTTAAAAATATTATATAAGGTAATGTCATATTCAGTTTACAACATTAATTTATGTCATTTGTTTTTATAGATTATATTTTCTTATAAATTTGTTGAAGGATAATATTTTAATTTTATATATATTAGCCATAATAATTTTAACTAACAATTATAAGATTTTTTTTTTTCGTTTGTTTTAATTGGAAATGGTTCATAATTGTTTTCAAAAGCATTACTTAGTAAGCATAAAATTAATTCAAATATAAATAATATAGTTATGTAAAAATTGTATTCACTATTTTTCTTAATTTACAAAGAAATTAAAAATGGCTTAAAACATGAAAAATAAGTTCTTAATTCTCATAATTTATAAAGAAGTTAAAAAATAAAAACTAGTTTTTCATTTCATAAGACTATTAAAAATAAATTATTTTTTCAACATTGTCTATGTTTCTTTAAAAGAATAACATAATTTAAAAAAAAACAAAAATTAATTTCATTAATATTCTACTTATATTTAATATGATAAATAAAATGATCCAATAAATATTATAAATCATTGATTTCATAAATATTTTATGTATATTAGGAGTAAATGAATGAGAATAATGGTTTTAACTTATTATACATAATACAGTGAATTATTGAACTTTGATTATGGATAAAAAATGATTAGAAATACTAGTTTTATGTACACTTTCATTATGATAATAATAATATTATGTTAAAATTAAATATGTTTAAAAAAAAACTAAAAAATGTTTTAATAACTATAATAAGATTTGTTTGTTAAGAAATAAATTTCTTAATTCTTATTAATAGTAAAATTTCTACAATAATTTTTTTATAAGATAATTATTTTATATATGCATTTATGAATGAGAATTGGTATTAGCATTAAACCTTAAATAGCATCCATAATAAACTCCCTATTAAAATACAAAGTTGTCTTAACCATTTGTTACTTTATGTTGGTACCAAAACACGATGCAAAAAAGGAAGCAAAAATTGGTGCAAATTTGGAAGCAAAAATTGGCACTTATTTGGAAGTAAAACATGGTGCAAAATGGGATGCTAAAGTGGTAACACAAATGGATGCAATATTGGACGTTAATTTGGATGCAAATATGGTGCTAACGTAGATGTCATTTAGGAAGCAAAAGTGGACGCTCTCTAGGAAGCAAAAAAGGATGTTATTTAGGAAGCAAACCTTCGGCGTTGTTTAGGAAGCAAAGTTGGGCGTTATTCTGGAAGCAAAAAAATAGACGCTATTTTGGACATCATAAATGATGTTATCTAGGACGCAAAAAAAGACGTTTTTTAAGACGCTTTAAGTTTTGTCTATGACGTGTCCCATTTAACGTCTAGTTTGACCACTCAATGTAAACAAAAATTACACTAAAAAGGGACGCTAAATGGGACGCTAATTCAAGGATTTGTTGTAGTGTACCTATCTGATGTGCTTATCTCATAATATCTCAAAGTGCCAAGAAATGACCTTTATCAATTCTACAATCTTGCACATTCCCCATCATTCTAATGACCACTTCCTCATAAGAAAAATCAAGCCCCACATGCCCCATATACTCCTCTATTTGATAAGCTCAGTAAAAAAAATGCCCAAGGTCTTGATGAATCTATCATCAATTTTCTCACCATCCTCTTATTTTTATCTTTCTAAACCACCTTAAACTCCTTTTCTAATCCTTTTATTTTGACAGGGAACAAACAAGGTATCTATTTGTCTTCAAATATCCACTTGCTTTGTGCCAACCAAATAGCCCAGAAAGTTAGAAAGAGGATTAATTGACGACTATATATATACATCCAATCAATGAATATATATATATATATATATATATATATATATATA
>LPNX010614655.1:410291-460652 GCA_001517045.1 Pseudotsuga menziesii
CTAGTCTGGTATGGCTTATAGGTGGCGTCTAGTTTATTGGGGGGTGTTTGGTGGAATGGGGCTAGAAATGCTTGATATTGTTGGACTGCATGTCTTTTGGTTGTCTGGTTTGTTAGCACTATAATGTCCCTTTTTGAAATTTTTTTAAATGACTAATTATTTCACTTTTTCCCCAATTTTGACCTTAACTAGTTTTGATGTCTAGACTTCCAAATTGACCCAAATGCTTCCAAATTTTCTCTGAAGGTATACGACTGATAATATAAATTAAATATAATTCTCATGTATGTTTTGTGACCTCCAAATTACTTCTGAAAACTTGTTTAATGTTTTGTTCAAAGTAGGACTCTTTATTAGCAAATTGGGGCTCCAATTCCCCCTGGGTAATTTCTGAAAATGGCTTCACAAATGATCCCAAAGTCACTTGAATTTCTGAAAAGAGGCTAGGTATGTGTAAGGGAACTTTTCAAAGTCTCATATGCATCATGTTTCAGTTTGTACAGGCTTTTATGACTCTTTCCAAAACAACTCCCAAGCCACAATTTCGACCCTTTGGGAAAATGCACCAAATCTTCTCCCATTGCAATAAAAATGAGTAAAATGGATTCCAATGCTTAAGTACTGAACATGAGGCTTGAAATACACATTAATTATAGTCCATCCATCATACATTTATCAGATATACATTACTCCATTCGAAATAATAAGCATTACCATGGCATATATCAAAATGGAGTGGAAATGGTCATTGTTTGCTCATTAAAAGTCATTTTGACATACCAATCTTGTGAATTTAAACTTGAAACTTTTTGAGAATGAAGAACATAGAATATTGAACTGATTACAATCAGAAATGGACAATGAAAGGCTCTACTAATTTTAAATCATCATCATTACAATGGTTCACAACAAGATAGTGGGAAATGACACTATTTCTTCAGTGTTCAACATTTTTATATGAATTGTTTCGGGTATTTCGACCTGAGTGTCTTATAAAAATTAAATAAATAGAATATACATAATCACATAATATAATTGGTCCCTGTATTTTATAAACATTATTAGTCTTCTAAGGTTCCATTCCATCCATAAACCAAATCCAAGTCAAATTGGTGTGGTTGCTCATGCTATGCCATGTGGCCTCTCTCTTCACCTTCCCTCTTCTCCCAAATTTGAGTAGGAGCCTCTTGGCCTTCTCCAACTCCCAAATTCGACCTATAAGATACTCTATTCATTCCTGACATGTCATTATGTCAGCCTTTAGATCTGACTTGTGTCATAACTGTCATAGAATCTCCATCATTGGTGTCATAGATGTCATAAATGTAAGAGGAATCTAGCCAAGTGTCCATGAAACTCCCATTTGGCTCTTCCTCTCCCATGTAAGTTACAATTCATCCCAAATTTGACCTATGAAGTATATGGACAAGTATATTAACCTTATAATCCATCCCAAAAAATTAGGCTTCCCATAGATTCGAACTTACAAGAGGAGGATGTCATTTAACATAGGAATTCTAGCTTGAGTGGGCCCCATAGTCTCCATGTGTCTCCATTCTCCATAGCCATTTCATTTTTCTCTTGTATTTATTTAATAATCTACATTATTAAATATTTATCCTCTTCTAATATTTAAATATCATTTATTATCCCCCTTATTCCAAATCTCAAAGCTTCCACCCCCAAGCTAGGAAACTAGTGATTTTCTACCTTGGCAATTATTTGACTTTTAGCATCCCTTTGACAAATTTCATGAATATGGAAAATGTGATTTGGCCATTGTGACCCAATGTAAAATTTGGGACATTACAAATCCTCCCTTCCCAATATTGCTTGTCCTCAATCAATTTCAAACATGGTTGTTGAAGAACATGCTTTCTATATGATTCTTTGAAGTTGCCATTGAGCTGCCCACCTTGAGTCTTTGAGAATTCATGAAGATTTCAGAGAGGAACCACCATGCTTGTTGCTGCACTACTATGATTAACATAACCTTATTAAGTGGGGAATCCATCTCGCATACTGCTTATTTTCCAAAGAATTTGAAATCAATGGGACTAAAAACTATACCAGGGTCCCATTGCTTGCATTGCACTCCAATAATTAAGAGTGCTCTCCAACCCATACCATTTGGAAAGAGAATTCTTGGATCCCATTTTCTTGTATGCATTCTTCCAAACATCATGAGTGCATAATATATATCATCAAAGTATATAACAACATAATAAGAATGTACATCAAGGAGGTGCCTCGCCAAGAAATCATGAAAGTGCTTATACCTCCCAGTGGGTAGACTACCATTTGCTAAGTGCATACATGCTTCAAGTGACCAATCAAATCTGCTCCAATGACATAGGTGAGGATCCCATGTCCTATAATGCTACTCCCAAAGAATGTAATATGCATCAAAATAATAATCGGCCATTTTTTCTTTCATCCAATAAGTGAATGAAGAACCTCCACCAAAATATGAACCAAATAAGGAGCAAATAAAACATGAAGACTTCAAGTGTCTCAAAGAAGTCTCATCAATACACCCATGAATATGTATATCATAATGAAATAACAGAGGATGTTGCTGCCAATAATAATGTTCCTCAATCATATCCCTCTTCACCCAAGTGTTGGATGAAGTTCCTCCAACATCAAATGAACCAAGTGTTGAGCAAGAAAAACCATGAGTCTTCAAGTGACTCAAATGAACATCATAGGTGCACCCATGTAGATATGTATAATCATAATGTAAACAAGGATGCTGCTGAAAATGTAAATAAGATGGTTCTCTAATAATTCCATCATCAAAAGGAGAAATATAATTTCCATACTCTTCATGTGGCGCCATAAAAAAGAAACCTTTCACCCATACTTCATTAGGATGACTGCTACAAAATCTAGAAGTGTAGGATGTAGGAGAAAGAACCAACTCACCCAAATGATCAGTAAGTGAAAAATTGTCATAATGTGAAGTATCCATAGCGGTAGGATTATTCACCTCCCTAGAAAATGCAAAAATTTCCTCATGGGTTGGTTTCAATGTAGTGGAATCATGCAGTTCTCCAAAAAGTGTGTAACCATTTTCAAGAGGCAACTCAAGTTCCTCTTCCACCACAACAAGTGATTGGATCTCATCACTATAATCCTCAAGCACATCAAGAACTTGCAATTTTTCATGTTTCTCATGATCCATCATGTCATGAGAATCCTCCAAGCAATCTACCTTATGAAAATTTGAAACATCGGAGGAAAAACAAGTGTCTTGCAACTTTTCAAGAAGTTGCTTATTTTGAATTGTGAGCTTATCAATAAATTCATTATTCTTCAAGTAGGATTCATGTAACCATTCAATAAGCTCAATGAAATTTTTTCTATCAAAAAGCAAAGACATGAAATTACCTTTGATGTTGCACATTGCTCTTTGGATCTTCTCCATGTCTTCAAGGAAGGATGGATCCTCCAAGGAAGTAGCTCTCCAACAATAATTTGATACCAATGCTTGAGTGTCATGGAGTATGCTAAGGGCCTCTTGGATATTCTTTTAATTCATCTTTAAGGACTCTTCAAGAAAATTAGGCTCTTGCAAATGAACCTCCTCATCTTCTTCCTTCTTGCTTGGACCAACTTCATGAAGGTCAAGTGGTGATGGGGGATCTTGTTTCTTCTTCAACTGCTACAAGGTCTTCATTTTCATGTTTAATGGAATTTTGTCTTGCAATTTTTTTTTGAAATCTGATCTCTATGTCACCAACATAGAGTTGTGAGAATCCATCAGTAGGTACTCCTTCATAGTTCAAGCATCCATCAGTAGATACTCTTTGCTTCATTTCCAAGGTATCATGTGTCTCAAAATTATCTTCACTATTTTCAATAAAAACTTATTCATAATCATGTGATGTCTTTGATCCAGATGGAGATCGGTGGCCACCCACCTATTCCATTGGCTCAAAACAATTGTCCATTGTGGCAGTTTCCTAGTTATTTTTCTACAGTTTTTCGGGTCCTAAACTTTCAGGGCCGTTTTGAGGCCCTAAACGACGTTTTTTGGAGATTCAGGGCCAAGTGGTTGCCATCGACATGCATTTGGCCGACCAAAAGTTGTAAATGTTAGACAGACCTTTCCAACGAGCTATCGAACACCCAAATCGGAGATCGTATGCAAAAGTTATGACCCCAGGAAGTTGACTGTTCAACTTACCACCTTGGAGTCGCAAACTTTATGACGGTTCATCTTCTAGGGTTACGTTTCGGACTTTTGGGGTTCTCACCTCATTCTTATAATAAATAGGCCCCTTTGGCCTCATTTTGTTTTCAGCTTGGCACAGATGAGTGTAGCAGCCACATCTCTTCTCATAGATAGCTACCACCATTCTAGCAATTGTATTACAGTCTCTTCTATTTCCGCCATTCAATAGAATGTGTGTTTACTGTATCTCTGTTATCTTTGCAAAATGTTTGTGATTATGATTCTGTATATGTTCTTTCATTTCGTTCATGCATAAATCTGGATCAGTCTCTTCATATTTTTCAGAGTCACTTTGGAGTGAATTTCGATCATCTTCACGTACTACTTCTTCTACTCCACCTATTTCAGAACTAGGTTGTTCATGGATCTCCTCCTTTTGCTCCTTCAAGCAAATTGATGCATTTTCCCCCTTGGTCTTCTTAAAATCAATATATTTTTCCCAACTTTGGATAGCCAAAAATTCGAATCCTTTCATAATATTCTTAGTTGTGTCTTCAATTATAGGTTCCATTCTTTTTATTATCTCCTTACCATCATATGAGGTTCCTTTTTCATGCCTAGTCACAGTTTCCAAAAAATTGCCGCCTTCTCCTACCTTTTGTTTTCCTCTTCAACAAAAGCACTTTTGGGTTTCAATATATAATGGTGGTCCCTGAATTATTGTACTCATAAATATTAGACCAAATCAGGTTCCAAGATCATGCTCTGATACCACTATAATGTCCCCTTTTTGTAATTTTATTAAAATGCCCAATTTTCCAAATTTTTCACAATTTTGGCTCTTGACTAGTGTTGATGTCTAGACCTCGAAATTGACCCAAATGCTTCCAAATTTTATCTGAAGGTACATGAATGATAATATAAATTAAATATTATGCTCATGTATGTTTTTTGACCTCCCAATTACTTCTTCAAACTTGTTTAATGTTTTGTTCAAAGTAGGAGTCTTTACTAGCAAATTGGGGCTCCAATTCCCCCTAGGTAATTACCGAAAATGGCTTCACAAATGATCCCAAAGTCGCTTAAATTTATGAATAGAGGTTGGGAATTTGTAAGGAAAATTTTCAAATTCCCATATGCATCATGGTTCAGTTTATAAAGGTTCTTATGACTCTTTCCAAAACAACGCCCAAGTCACAATTTCGACCCTTGGGGAAAATGCACCAAATCTTCTCCCAATGCAATAAAAATGAGTAAAATGGATTCCAGTGCTTAAGTACTGAACATGCGACTTGAAATAAAAATTAATTACATTCCATACATCATACATTTATCATAGATACATTCTTCCATTCCAAATAATAAGCATTACCATGGCATATATGAAAATGGAGTGGAAATGGTCATTATGTGCTCATTAAAAGTCATTTTGACATACAACTCTTGGGAATTTCAACTTGAAAATTTATGAGAATGAAGAATAGAGAATATTTAACTGATTACAATTAGAAATGGATAATTAAAGGCTCTCCCAATTCTAAAAAATCAGCATTACAATGGTTCACAACAAGATAGTGGGGAAATGACATTATTTCTTCATTGTTCAACATTTTTACATGAATTCTTTTGGGTATTTCGACTTGAGAGTCTTATGAACGTGAAATACAGAGAATATGCATCATAACACAATATAATTAGCATTAGAACATTCCCCAAAGAGATCAATAGCTCACCCAAAGTGCAATCCCTCAATTGGCATGAATATGGTGTGAAAATTGGAAATAGTTGAGAGATAGTGCCGCCACAGAAGAATCCACATGATTTCTTGTATATTACACATGCAATAAGACTCCATTAAATTTCCATGAAACACCTGAGTGTCCTTTCCAAACACCAACTAGGATGGGAATCTTTCACCCTTGAAATTGGCTTAAGCAAGAAAACTAGTCATCCACTAGCTCTCACAATTCACAAATGAGAAAAGGATTATTCTCATGGCTGATCCATGTATTTTATAAACATTATTAGTATTCTAGGGTTTCAAATCCATCCATAAAACAAATCCAAGTCGAATTGGTGTTGCTTCTCATGCTATGCCATGTGGCCTCTCTCTTCACCTTCTCTCTTCTCCCAAATTTGAGTAGGAGCCTCTTGGCCTTCTCCAACTCCCAAATTTGACCTCTAAGATGCCTATTCAGTATTGACATGTCAGTATGTCAATATGTCAACCTTCAGATCTGAAAAGTGTCATAAATTTCATAGAATCTCCATCATTGGTGTCATAGATGTCATAAATGTAAGGGGAATCTAGCCAAGTGTCCATGAAACTCCCATTTGGCTCTTCCTCTCCGATGTAAGTTACAATTCATCCCAAATTAGACCTATGAAGTATATGGACAAGAATATTAATCTTATAATCCATCCCAAAACATTAGGCTTCCCATATATTCTAAATTAGAAGAGGAGGATGCCATTTAACATAGGAATTCTAGCTTGAGTGGGCCCCATAGTCTCCATGTGTCTCCATTATCCATAGCC
The DNA here is from genome assembly GCA_001517045.1 of Pseudotsuga menziesii. NCBI lineage: Eukaryota > Viridiplantae > Streptophyta > Pinopsida > Pinales > Pinaceae > Pseudotsuga > Pseudotsuga menziesii. Next base: position 417,010 of record LPNX010614655.1, read on the forward strand.
ATTTCATTTTTCTCTTGTATTTATTTAATAAGATACATTATTAAATATTTATCCTCTTCTAATGTTTAAACATCATTTATTATCCCCCTTATTCCAAATCTCAAAGCTTCCACCCCCAAGCTAGGAAACTAGTGATTTTCCACCTTGGGCAATTAATTGACTTTAAGCATCCCTTTGACAACTTTGATGAATATGGAAAATGTGATTTGGCCATTGTGACCCAATGTAAAATTTGGGACATTAAAAGCACTAGCTTCTGGTTTTAGTAGGGTTTTATCTCTTGTCGGTTTTTTGACGTCCTGGAGTTTAGCCAAGCAATTTTCCCGACCTAGCACCAACCAGGTTAAACAAGTGGGATTTTTTTTTCGTTTGTCTCCTCTGGCGCAGGTTTTTAACCCATCATCCGGGTTTTCTGGGGTTTTCTATTGGATTTTGTCTTTTTGGGTGCTTTAAGGATTGGGGTGTTGGGATGTCGGGGTTATCTATGTCGAACACTGACCTAGGGTCAGGTTGTCAATCAGAAGGTCACCTATAGGTAGTTGCAAAGGTTCCTACCCCTATGTCAATGGAATAAGTTGTTTAAGGTCACAAGTATCCTTGTTAGATTTTGGATGGAAAGGTTCTTGACCTTTTCAAGGGGGTTATTTTTGGGTGTGATGTTGGGATGACTCTGGATTCTGGTATTCCGAAACCTGTAGGGGGTGCTACTTCTTCTATGGGGTTTCGGAAGCCTAAATTACGCCTCTGTTTCGAGAAGGTGAAAAGGGGAAGACCCCTCTGTTTATTGGGTCGGGATGTCACATGTGATATGGTCTCAAGTCTTTCGGAGAGGGCCCTTGTCAGGAAATTTGAGTTCTTGTGTTTGTTGTAGGCTGATATGATCGTCTGGGTTAGGGTTAAGTCACAACCTTCTGTTTCAAATATTGCTCGTATTATGAATTTGGTGAATGGTTGGGTGGTGTTCTATTTCTTGTCTGTGGAGGACCAGCTGGCAATTGAACAATGTTACTGGGTTATCTATAGGGGTTATATGGTTCTGGAAGCTTGACTTCGACCCATGTAATTATTCCCTCCCTCGTCGACATATGTGGGTTATACTGCCATATCTTCCACTATTCTGTTTGAATGTTAATGGTTTCATGTGCATTGTGAATTCAGTGGGCTATTTCATAATGGTGGAAGCTTCCTCTCTGATGAGGGTTGAGTGGATGGCTCCTTATTTCCTTGTTGACATGGATGTTTCTAGGGGCCTCCTAGCTGAGATTGAGGTGTCTTGGGAGGGGGGATATTTCTTCCAAAGGATGGACTACTGGAGAGTCCCCTTCCAATGTTTCAAATGCAAAAGGATTGGACATCAGAGTGCACATTTCACTTTAGGGACCAAGCAAGCTTTGCCCACTCTTTTGTAGGAGTATGAACTCGATGGGATTGAGGACATTGTGTCGGATGTTTGTTTTCCTATTCCATTGGATCTTGGTTCGACAAAGACATTCGTGGGTAAGTTTGTTGATTATCTTCCTACTATTCTAAAGTTCATGTTAGTTGATGACTTGTGTGCTTAAGTTTCTTCTCCTTGTTTACTTTTATCTGGTTCGGGATTTTGGGAAGCCTTGTCCCTTTTAGGCCTGGGGAAGGGATGTGATGCTGCTAAGCCTGATTTTTTGCAACCTCCATTGTTGGATTCTGACTCTGTTAGTCCCTTTGTTCCATCCGTTCGTGCTAAAGTTCTGGAGAATTTTGCGGGGCCATATTTTTTCCCTATGGATTTTTTTTCGCTTTCTTCACCGGGTTCCTCCTTGTTGGGGATCAATATCTCGTCTTCCCCTTTGCATGAGTCTTCACTTTCCCTTGGTGGTGTTAAGGTTCCCTTAGACACTTTTTCCTTTCCTAAGGACCTCTCGGATGTGCTTCCCATTTCCGCCATTCGTAGCCCTAGTGTTACTTTGTGTAAGGATTGCAAGTCTAGAAAGACGAAGTTGGTTGGGGATTAGGGGAAGCCTCAAGATACAGATGGGAGGTGGAAAAACCCTAGGGTGTCTTCTTTGTTTGATTTAGGTTTACCTCACCTTTCGAAGGAGGTTAGGGATCTTGATGAGCATGCTCTTAGATATGCTACAACCCCTGGTACGGTTACCTCATGATTGTGACATATTTTAACATTCGAGGCTTTGGTAGCATCCCAAAGGAAGCTGCCTTGAAACATTTGATGGGGGTGTTTCATCCTGGGGATTTACTAATAAAAGAAACTATGATCTCTGCATTGGATGCGTGCATTTCATTTTTTAAGCTCAAACTGACCTGACATGTTTGTGCTTTGAATGCCACAGGTCTTTCTGGTGGCACGCTAGTAGATTGGGCCCCGTCGGTGGTCTGTTTGAAGGCATATGTTACTTGTGCAGGTATTATGGTTGAAGGGAAGGTTTTGGGCTTCACGCAAACTGCTCGTTTGATTAATATGTACGCCACTTATCAGAACCACAGAGTCTTTCGGGATGTGGTTGTTTAGGATGGATTATTGGATGATTCTGCTTTGATCTTGGCAGGGATCTTAACTGCACTCTCCATTTAGGGGAAGTTTTGGGTAAAGGTAATTTTTTGATCCCCTTACAGATTATTTTCTCAATATGTTTGAATCGATGGACCTCATTGATGTCCTACCCTCTACGCTGGTCCCAACTTGGTCTAATGGGCAATGTGGAAATGGTGGTGTTGCTAAACACCTTGATAGGTTCCTTATGGTCGAGACCTTGTCCGAGAACATTACTAGATTCAGATCTTGGGCCCATTCTACAGGGTTCTCTGATCATAAAGCTATATGTCTCCAGTTGGATTTTAATTGTGTGTGAATTCATTATTCTTTTAAATTTAATCCGACTTGGTTGGAGGATTCTGGTTTCTATTTGCGGTAATAGGGGACAAGCTGCTGGGGGTTCTCGGATTCAAAACATGGTCTCTAAATTGCATTGTTTTAAAGTGGAAGTCTATAAGTGGGAAAGTGATAGAAAGAAGCACGATAAGGATGATATTTGTAGGATCGAAGCAGAATTTCAAATTCTGTCGGAGGGTTTTGATGAATCATTTTTCTTTGAGGAAAGAAAGAATCATCTTATTGATTTGGAATCTCAGAGGGGATCTCTGCTACGTATTAAGGAGGAGACTCTGAGACAGAAGAGTCGTGTAATTTAGATGGCTGTGGGTGATGACAATTCAAAAATTTTCCATAGATTTGCATCTGCACACAAATTAAACAATGTGGTGTGGGATATGAAGAATTCCCATGGGGAGCTGATTTCCATGGATAGAGGGATAAAAGATTTGACCTCTGAGCTTTTTGGAGGTATTTATTCCAACCCATCCAATCATGATCTACTAAGTCAACTTAATGTTGTTAAATTTTTTCCTCATTTCTTTGAGGATGAATACTGTGCAAATATTGGTGTTGTTATTACCTTGGAGGAGGTTAACCATACCTTAAGCATATTTTCTTAGGATAAAAATAATGGTCCCAATGGGTGGATTGTCGAGTTCTATTTGCATGTTTTCGATCTTTTGGGTCCTTATATTACTGAAGCGATCGATGAAACTCAACAGACAGATTTGATTCTTGGTGCGTTGAATTCTACTTACATTACCGTGATTCAAAAAAATGATAATCCAACAGCGTTCAATGATTACCGTCCAATTTCACTCTGCAATCTACTGTATAAGAATATCATGAAAATTATTGCTAGCCGATTGAAGCCATATTTAGACAAGTTTATTTCTGAGAATCAATTTGGATTTTTACCTAACAGGAACTTATAGGATGTTGTAGGTATTGCGCAGGAATGTCTCCACTTCTTAAAGTTGTTAAAGAAGAAGGCATTTATCTTAAGTTAGATCTGGTCAAAGCCTATGATCGGCTGGATTGGTCATACGTCAAGCTTATTCTTATTCAGAAGGGGTTATCCTATGAAATTTGCTCATGGATAATGGGTTGTGTTATGTTCGGATTAGGATATTGATTAATGTCTCACTGCCCCTTTTTCTCTAGTAGCAGATGTATTTGACAGGGGTGTCTGTTGTCCCCTTATCTTTTCATTTCGGATATAGAAGGGCTTAGCTGTTTTCCGAGGAATGCTAAAGCACCCAAGGTTATTGACGGGGTAATTTTTTGAACCTTTCCCATCTTATCTTTGTGGACGATGTCCTCCTTTTTGGAAAAGGTTTGGTGGTAGAGTGACGATCTTTTCATTCTCTTATTTCTCTATTTTGTGATTCCTCAGGACTTGAAGTTAGCTCTGATAAATCTTGCTTTATTTTCACCAATGTAGATGAAACTGAGTGTGATGCGGTTAAGGTTGTCCTAGATTATCAAATGGTGTATTATTTGTCTGGTTTTAAATATCTTGGCTTCATCCTCAAACCAACAGGATATAATTTGAAGGATTGGGGGTGGTTTCTTAAGAATATCACATGGAAAATCAGGGGATGGTCGAGCCGGTATCTCTCTTTGGGGGGTAGAATTATATTGATTAAGTATGTTTTATAGGGTATACCTGTCTTTTGTTTCTTCTTGTTCCGGGTTCCAAGGTTTATCCTTTCAGCTATTAGGAAGCATCTTTTTCAATTCTTATGGGCTGGTAATACCATTGGTGGGAAGTTTCACCTTTGTGCTTGGGAGTTTCTCTCTAAACCGTTGGCATTTGGAGGTTGGGGGATCAAATTCCTGACTAGTTTCAATATTGCTCTATGTGCTACAAGCTTCTGGCATGGTCTGTTCAATAATGGACTTTGGGGAAAATTCATAAGAGATAAATACTTGAAAAGGAAGACATCAGATTTGTGGTTCATAAATGCTTTTAAGAGTCGAGGTCGTTTGTCCTTCATTTGGTCTAGATTCCTTGCTAGTTTTTCGTTGATCAACCAAGCTTTATGTTGGGTGGTGGGGAGACATATACTGGAAACCAATGGGATGTATATGATTATTGGGTTGGAAGGGGATTATAAAATGTCCAAGAATCTTATTTCCTTTTTACATCATAAAAATTTGGTTGTCTTGCAGCAGATTTGGAGGGTGGATACTTATGGACAACATCGTTGGTTCTCGACCCGGGATCTTCATCTGTCTAGTGGACTTGGGGAAGAATAGAATCATTATATAGAGGGATTGATTCATGCTGGAATTACTCTATCGACCTGTCCTGGTCAGTTGGTGTGGGGGAGGAATAAGGATAGTGGGATTGTGACTGCTAAGCTGGCCAATGATTTGATTTTAGAATCCAATTCTGTGCTCTTCGTGAACTGGTGGAACTCTTGGATTTGGAAAGCTCCTTGTCCACTGAAAATTAAAATCTTTGGGTGGCTCTGTTTGAACTACCGTGTTCTTACTTGGGACTTATTGCAACATAAGGTTTTATTGACCCAAATAGATGTGTTTTGTGCAGGGTGGATGTTGAAAGTGTGAACCATTTATTTGGCAGGTGTTCTTTCTTTAGGCTCATCTTGGAGGGCTTAGGTAGGTACTATCATTTGGGGATAATTTGGGATAGGGGGCTATTGGCTGATAACCTCTCCCTCTTATGTTCCTATGTGAAACATCTCTGCTACCTCCCTTTGTTCGTGCTATGGGAATGCTGGAAGGCTCATAACAAAGTTTTGTTCGAGGATGAAAGGTGTTATCCTTTGGTTGTTGTTGCTAGAATAGTAGGTGACTATTCAGCTTGGCTCAATCCCGTTCAAGTGAAGAAGTCCTGTAATATACAACAACCTTCATATCCGTTGGATTGCCCTATTGGTTTTTTATGGATGGTGTTGCGCAGAATGGCACTTGTGGTGTGCGTTTTGTACTTAAATTAAATGCTCAAGTGGTTATTAAGGGTTGGATGAAAGGCGGGAAGTGGGACAAATTCCAGGGCTGAACTTTTGGCCCTTTGGGATCTACTCTTTGTTTTCAAGAAGTTCAAGGTGGATAATATTTTCATTGCTAGTGATTTGTAGATCATTATCGGCTGGGCTACTGGAGATACTAAATTCCATTCCCTTCTCTTAGAACATTGGAACACTAAGGTCCGCTTGTTGTTTACTTCTTTCTTGAGTGTCACCTTCAAGCATATATACCACGAGCTTAATTCTGATGCAGACCTATTATCTAATCTTGGAATAGGTGAGATGGATTTTCGCATCCACTATGAGGCCTGACAGGATTCCACTATTTCTTCAAGGGTTACTTTGCCTTTCGACTAAATTTCTTTCTTAATTTTCCAAGTGGACTTGGGATTGAAGCTGTTTTGTTTTGAAGTTAGTGGTCTATGGACTAGATGTAATTCTAAGCAAGTTTATGATCTTTGTTGATGATTTGAAGAGACAGTTATTAAGTTTTTGTTATTCAGAAGTATGGGAGACTGTATATTTTGTAAAAGATGTTGAACTCTATAAGTTATTTTGTATGCACTGGTTTCAACTTTTTTTGTTTTGAAAAAAAGATAAAAATAATATATATATCTCCGTTTTCCCTCATTTATTAATCATAAAATAAACCCTAATAAGATCAAAATTTAGAGTATACGTTCTCTCCACACTGATTTTGTATAAAATCACTACATATCTGGTGGTGCGATAAAAATAATATTTAAATTCTAGCCCTATCAAGATAAACATCATTGAATACATCATCCAATTCCATTTGAATTTTTTTATATTTATATTTTTATGGTATATGGATTTCTATTTATATGCATGACACCTTGTTCACAAGTCAAAGTTTGTCAAGCACTATTGTAAAGTGCTAATGACAAAATCAATATTTTAACAGTTAATTGTTTTCTGTATAATAAAATTTTATTCATTGTACTTCCACTTCCGTTAACGTATGCAAAGAAACTAGCGTCACCTGTTCATTAGCAACGTCTTCAAGCAGATTAATAAAATTAATTTTACCCCGTCAATAAAAACACCAACCATAAGTCTCTCGTGAATGAATATATAATATATAATAAACACTTCAATAAATAAATAATAAAATAATAAAAACATCAACCATAAGTCTCTCGTGAATGAATATATAAAATACAAAAAATGCAGAGTGAAGCTGCCCCTTTTAAATTGGTGTATGGGCCAACGTTATGAGTAATGTTGGGTCGATTTTACCTAATATTCTATCAACCAACATTCCAAACAGTGATAGGTTCCATGTAGTTTTTCTATATTCATCCTAATTTATCTTAATTATTTTTAATTTTATTTTAAAATAAACATTTATTGTTTTCGGTAAAGTTGCAAAGTTGGGTGAATATTCTATAAATTATTGAAAATGTTCTTAGCTTAAACCATTTACAATGTTGTTCGAGTAAGAATGCAATAAAAGTTTGAGAGAGTGTGTTTGAATAAGAGAAGAAAAACATGGGCTAAGATGGAATGTAGAAACATTAGCGGCATTGGTGTCCCTAAGACATTTAAATGAGGTTTTTAAAGAGTAGGACCAATTGCGTCATTTCTTTGGGCAGACAATTGATACAATTATTGGTATTGGCATGATTACCGATGCCTAAGGAGCATTGTATAAGCTTATCTCTTATAGGGAGGCAATACGAGAATTTGATGCAAATGGCCTAAGCTACCAATATGTTAAGAAGTTGAAAATTACAAAAGACATGTTATGTTCTTGGTTCAACGACCCTTCCATTGGAATGGTTTTGTCTACGAGTAGATGTCATATATCCATCGATTGGTGCATAGAGTCGCGTATTATAAAAAATGGATGGATCGATGGTATATCGTCTTCGATGAAGACCCACATGGAAATATAGATATGCCATTGTACTTCCTTAGGAAGTTGTATGTCAATTTTATACTAGTTAAACACATAAACTACTTTGATATTCTAGAGTTTCAAGGCATAGTTCGGGTGATCCTCAAGATAGAGAGCATGCGAGGGTTGATCCCCACCATATGCATCTGCCTCATCACAATCGAAACCCACCCATCTAGGTTTATTTCATGTTCGATGAGACCCAGGAAGCACTATTGTAGTTATCACATGCACTTGTCTGACATGCCACATTTGTTGAGAAACATCTTGCTATGCAACTAATTTCTAGAAATAGCATAAAAAGAGCATAAAAACCAGAAAAGAGTAATCCACAACTTAATAGAGAAAAATAAAGATGAATATCAAGCCTCTTCGAGGGGGGAACTTCTTTACACAATGTGTTAAATACACAAGAAAAGACAAGACATTATATGATGGCTAAAATGAAAAGATATCCTTCCTATAAATAGGAGACAAAGGTGGACAATAACAAATAATAGACCCACTAATAGACCCAAGCCGACATCAATAGTATGTAATGCACCACAATATATAGGGTAATGTGTCACTTTATAAGGGGTAATGTGCCAACATTTAGGGCTTAGCATGACCCTCCCCTTCAAAAAGTGTTGTCCTCAACGCTGAAGTAGTTTTGGACGATGTTGTATAAAGGACTCATCTTCCCATGTTGAATCTTCCATGGGTAGGTTCTGTTAAATTTTCTTAATTTCTTAGATGATATTCTAAAACAATTTACAATAGTAGGATCATTGACAGAAAAACAAGCACAAAAATAGAAAGAACACATAGATTTGTCTTGAGGAAAGCAAAAGGGAGAAAATCCCACAAAACTTCCTCAGTAGAAAACTCAACCAAGACATTGTAAAACCCCAAGATAACTTATCCTCTCTCTATGGCACACATTTTCCTCTCTGTAGTGAATTTTCTTGAGTAAAGAGTGTACAAATGAAGGAGGCACCTCACCTATTTATATTTATTAGTTGAGTAACTTAATTACCTAACTAGGTTAGCTAGGTTCTCTAATTAGGGTCGACCTACCTAGGAAGACTCAAAATAATAATTATAAAATAATTTTGTGGGTATTATTTCCCCGACTTACAATAGAGGTTTTACCTCATGAATTTTACCTGACCAATTACATCAAGGACATCTTTGAATGGAGGAATGGCAATAATACAAATAGAATATATTTCGAAGTTACATTATTTTAACAATCCTTCTTAACTAGGAAGGTATTCTTCATCAACAACAACCACAACAACAACTATACAACTGAATGGTGAGTCTCTATATGTCATAGGAAGTTTTGGAACAACATCATTCACCTTCATCATCAATTTGGAACTGCATCATCATCAACCTCATCATCATCATCATGGGCCTGGTGGGTCATCATCGACATCAACATCATCAGTATGTGGATACTGGGACATCATCATCTACTACATCAGTATTTGAATACCAAATCATCTTCTGCAACATCAGTATGTGAATATGTGATCATCATCTGCAACATCAGTATGTGAATATTGAATCATCGTCTATAACTTCAGTATGTGAATACTAGATCATCATCTGCAACATCAATATGTGAATACTAAACCATCATCTTTAGCATCAGTATGTGAATATTGGATAATCATCTGCAACATTAGTATGTGAATATTGAATAATCATCTACAACATCAGTATGTGAATACTGGATCATCATATGCAACATCAATATATAAATACTAAAGCAACAACAACATCATTAGCATGTTAGTGCTAAAACCACATCATCAACAAATAAATGCTAGATCATTATTTTCATCATCAACATAGAAATGTTGAAACAACATCATCATCATCAACATAGAAATGTTGAAACAACCTCTTCCGCATCAACATCATCAGCATATAAATGTTGAAACAACCTCATCATCAACATCATAGAAATGATGAAACAACATCAACATCGTCAACATAGAAATGACGAAAGAAGCTCATCATCATCAACATAGAGATGTTGAAACAACATCAACATCATCAACATAGAAATGTTGAAACAACCTCATCATCATCAACATGGAAATGTTGGTATCAGTACAAAGTGTTGGAATCTCATCGTCTTCATCAACATAGAAATGTGGGTATCAACATAGAGTGTTCGCATCTCATCGTCTTTCCTCTAGGACATCTGGAGCAACATCACGGTGGATTCTCTGGTAGATCCACTTGGGCATTTATTTGACTTACTAACCCTTTTGGGCCAAACAAGCCTAGTCAAACCGATGGATCTCCTTGGGGACCAAACAAGCCTTGTCTGTATTACTAACCGTTTCGGGCCAAACAATCCTAGCAAGACATACTACCCCCCCTAGGATTAAACAGGCATAGTCTAGCTTACTAGCCCTTTTGGGCCAAACAAGCCTAGCCAAACATACCCTACCCTAGGATGAGCTACCACACCACTACAACATAAAAAATACTACCTCGTCATCACTCCCTCTTTTGAGGGAAGTCCTTTGGGACTACACCAAGCTTGTCTTGAAAGTATTCAAAATTTACATGAGATAGAGGCTTAGTCAATACATCAGCCACTTGTTCCTCTTTGGGAACATACTTGATCTTTAAAAATCCCTTCTGCACCATATCCTAGATGTAATTATACTTAATTTTGATATGCTTTGAGTTATCATGAAACAACGGGTTTTCTATCATCTTAATACAACTCTGATTATCGCAATGGATGCCAGCCACTTCTATCTCTGCATCAAATAATCCTACCAACATCTTGCAAATCCATATTGCTTCGCTATAGGATGAACATGCTGCATTGTATTCAAATTTTGTTGTGCTAAGTGCAATACTGGACTAGTTTCTATGGAACCATGAGATTGTGCCTGATTCAAAACTAAAACAACATCCTGAAGTGTTATTTATGTCTTCGGCACTTCCTGACCAATCTGAATCTCTAAATCTATGTAATATGATCTCACCATCTGATGCATATTTGATACCATAATCCAACATCCCCTTAAGGCATCTCATCGCATGTTTTGTTGCCACTAGGTGAACATGTCTAGGTTCCACCATATATTGATTTAGAGTGTTTACAACAAAACATAGATCTCGCCTCATATTGGTGAAATACATTAGTGAACCAATAATCTGCTCGTATAAGGTAACATCCACTATCTCAGAAGAATCGTCATTCAAGAGCTTCAAATTTGTTGTCATCATAGTAGTTATAGCCTTACAATCCATCATCCCAAATATCTTTAGGATCTCAACTACATATTTTCCTCAGTTTAGGAAAATCTCATCTGGATACAACCATACTTCAAGACCTAGAAAATAGTGCCTCATTCCAAGGTCTTTCATCTCAAATTCTGTAGCGAGCTTCTTCTTTCATTTGTTGAATGGCTTATCTTCACCTGCCAATAATAGATCATCCACATATAGTAGTAATAACATAATCCCATCATCCTCAACCTCCTAGCAGAGGTTGGAATCTTCTTTACTCTTGGTAAATCCCAAACTCATCAGGAAGCCATCAATTCTTCCATACCATGCTCCGGGTCCTTGATTCAACCCATACAACACCTTCTTAAGTTTTCATACATGGGTCTTATAATCATTTGTCTCAAAACCTCGTGGTTGTTCAACGTATACTTCTTCTTCTATCACCCCATTTAGGAAGGTTGTATTTACATCCATCTGATGTAACTTCCACTTCATCTTGGATGCCAAGGCAAGGATGGTTCTGATTGAGGTGTAGCTTGCTACTGGTGCAAAGGTCTCCTCATATTCGATTCCTTCCTTCTAAGATAATCTGCGAGCTACGAATATTTCCTTGTACTTCTCTATACTTTCGTTTGTTGAATGCTTTGTTTTGTATATCCATTTCGAGGATACTACTGACTTGTTCTTCAGTATTGGTACTACTTCCCATATGTTGTTCTTTATAATGGAATGGTATTCCTCAATCATGGAATCTACTCATTCCTTCTTCTTGGTTGATTATTTAAAGCATGTAGGTTCTTTGTCAACGATATTGCACATCAAAGCCACATAACGTGGGTATGGATTTGGTTTCTTACTTTCTCTGATGGTTCCTTCTGGAACACCATATCTCTCTTCTCCTTCAATTACTTCCTGTGCCCAATCAGGCCTTCTCTTGCGTGAGGTCTAGGAAATTCCTCAAGTCTCTGAGGTTCACTTCATGTCATGATCCTCAAGTATTTGTTCTTCCTCCTCATTTTTGACTGGTTTAGAAATTTCTGCAACTCTAGGAGCTTCATGCTCCTCTTCAACTTCCTTATTTTTCCTATATTTTTTGAAAGTTGTATATTCATCAAATGTGACATCTCTTCTTAGTTAAATTTGACAGTATCCTGGGATATAGATTCGGTAATCCTTTGATTGCTCATTATATCCTACAAACAATCCCTTCTTTCCTAAAGGGTCCAACTTCGATCTCTTTTCCTTGGGAATGTGTATGTATAACGGAAAACAAAATATTTTTAGGTGACTAACATAAGGATTTTCTCCGGTAAAAATATCTTATGGAGTCTTATTCCCAAGGGAAATATGGGAGATTGTATTTTGTACATATATTGTTGTTCTAATTGCTCCTACCCATGGGTACATAGATAGATCTTGATCATGGATCATGGATTTCACAACTTCCACAATAGATCTATTCTTCCTTTCAACCACACCATTTTGTTGAGGATTATAGGGGATGGTGAGCTCCCTCTTAATCCTATATTCTTTGTAGTATTTGTTGAATTCACCTTATGTCAACTCACCTCCATTATCTAATCTTAAGGTCTTGATCCTCTTTTTAGAGAGGTTTTCTACAAGAGTCTTAAACTCCTTGAAATTTTCAAATACTTCATCTTTCTTCTTCAAGAAATAGATCCAAGTTTTGCAGGAGTAGTCATCAATAAAGGAAGCATAGTAAACATACCCACTTAATGAAGTAGTTTGCATTGGTCTGCATACATCCAAGTGAACAATTTCTAGAATCCATTTTTCGTTACTGTCACTATTTGGAAAAGGGTTCTTAGTATTTTTTCCTTGTGCACATCCTTTGCACACTCCTTCATGGTTTACCTGGATTTTTGGTAAACCTGTCACCACCTTTCTCACAATTGGAAATGATTTGTAATGTATATGAGCAAGTATTTTGTGCCACAATTGACATGGGATTATGGTGCTAGTCATCAAGGTTGAATCTGCATGTCCCTTTAATTTGTAGAGTCCTCCTTCAACTCCAATCACCACTGCATAATCTATATTTTTTTTTAATTTTGTCCACATGAGGACTTCTCCATCTACAAAATAAACTCATAAAACTTTATTATCTAAGGTTGAGATAGAAAGGAGATTCTTCTTTAGTCCCAGGACATACAAAACATCCATCATATTCATGTACTTTTGATATTCCAACTTATAAGAGGCTTCTCCTATCCCTTGGATGGGATATTGGTAATCATCTCCAAGCATTAATTTATGTGGGGAATCCTTCTATACAAGACAAGAGAGTGAATCCTTGTAACCAGTCATGTGCTTGGATTCACCACTATCTACTAGCCTAGTATCACTTCTAGGTGAAACTGAACCTATGAGTGCTAAAATCAAGACATATTATTCACATGAATCTTCATCTTCTTTAGTTCTCTTCTCATATTCTTGATCATCATCTTTTGTTGCATGGGATAGGAATATTTTGTTCTTCTTCTTGAGTTGTTTTGCCTTCAGGGGACAGTTTATGGAGATGCTTCCCATCATCTTCTAGCAAGTGAAGCATTCATAACCTAAGCAGTCCTTCTTGAGCTTATTATTCTTTTTAGACCATTTAGTTTTTATGGGAGGATGATCATAACTCTTCCTCTTGTTCTTTCCTTTCTTATGGGCTGTCATATATTGATCTTCATTTTCTTTCAACTTCTCTTCTCTGACTGCTACTCTTTATTCTTCTTGAACACATTCTTCCCATAACTTTAAAAACTTGGTCAACTTTATTTTGGAGCATTTTCCTCGAATGAAATATTCCCATTCTCTTGGGAGAACATTCAAGGTGGTTATTACAACTTACGCATCTTCTATCATGTCACCAATAGCTTCTAGTTCCTCCTTGATTTGGGTTACTCTTGTGAAGTATGATTTTTCTTAGGGAACAACAAGCACAAAAACACAAAGAACAAAAATATTTTCCTCAGGGAAACCACAAGGGAGAAAACCCCGCAAAAGTTCCTTTGTATAGAACTCAACCAATACATTGTAAAACCCTAAGATAACTTCTCCTCTCTTTCTCGTGCACTTTTTCTTCTCTCTCTAGTGATTTTTTTTGAATGAAGAGTGTATAAATGAAGGAGGCACCTCGCCTATTTATATTTATTAGTGTAGTAACTTAATTACCTAACTAGGTCGGCCATGTTCTCTAATTAGGTTTGACCTAGCTAGGAAGACTCAAAATAATAATTATAAAATACTTTTGTGGTTACTATTTCCCTGACTTACAACAAATTTTTTACCTCATGATTTTTACATGACCAATTACATTAAGGATATCTACGAATGGAGGAATGACAATAATACAAACAGATTATCTTCTGAAGTCACATTATTTTAATAGGTTCTTCAATTTAATGAGATATTTTGCAATTGATTGATTTCAGAGCTGTATAATTCTTGTTTTAGTGATTACTTTAGGCTCCAAGATTAGTTTTCCTTCCTCATCAAGTCCCGGTAATATCGTTTGAAATGGTATCTTGTCATCGATTACCTTATTTAAGTAAGAAACATGGAAAATTGGATGGAATCATGAAGATGCATACAGTTCCAATTTTTAGGCCATACTACCAATATTTGGTAGCACCTTATAGGGAGAGTAGTATTGTTGGTGAAAATATATGCTATCTAATCCAACACTTAATTGTCAACCCGGGAATGTAGCTTGTGAGATGCAAACACTATATGTGTAGGATTGAAGGCCTAAACTAATCTATTAATTCAAAGCTAACTTTATCTTAACCTATAAGCGAATATTGAAATTGCAATACAAAGAAATTACTATTCTAGAAAGTAGCGCTTGATCTGAAAGCGAACTAACTAATGAAAGCAAAACTAACTACTCAAACTTGCAACAAATTATCTAATCTATGCTATGAATGAGAAGAATATTCTATTTATGCAAAAGTAAAGATCTATCTAAGAATGCAATTAAGACTTGATTATTAAAAAGCGAAACTAAGATCTAAGCTATAGAATTTATAAACTAATTACTTTAAAACTGAAACTACTCTATTTCTTAGAAAAATGGACTAACTACCTAATCTATGGAATTTAACCTAATTATTGAACTATGGATTTGTAGAACGCGAATAAAACATTATTCTAAATACCAAGCGTAAATAAATGCATTGAGAAACAGTAAACTAATTGAAAACAAACTATTTAATTAATCTATGTAATTTAACTCGACAACTAACTATGAATTGACAAAAACAAGACAGATAACTATTCTAAAGACTAACTAAATAATTCGTAAGCAAATCTATTTAACATCTATTTAAAAAATTGAAATGTGTCCTATGTTTGAAAAGCAAATGGACACGAAATCCAAAGTACACATAAACTAAATTAAGTAAACATAAAACTATGTAATGAACCAAAAAATAGAACATGCGACATAAAGTGAACTTGGCAAGTGCTTGGCAATTGATTTTTCATTTAACATTCAAAATGCTTTTATCAAATTAATAGATTTCTTAGCATGATTTTTAATAGGTTTTATATCAGCATAGAGTTGACTACTCAATTCAATCTTAAAATGAATTATTAGTTATAATTGAAACTAATCTAAATTAAAATTGCATTTAAAACTACAATAAGATAAATGAAATTTGTTGATTATGGAATTTTTAAAAGGAATAGTATTGTTGAGTCTAAGCTACACCAACAAAACTATTTTTAAATAATCATTCAAACTATAATCAAACTACCTATCCTATTCTTATAAATCGAAAAGCTATTCTAGGTGTGCAAAATCAGAAATCTATCTACGAAACAAATTCACTTGCAAATTAACTATTCAAAAAGTAGGAAACTATGTTGTTTGAGAAATCAAGTTAACTAGTTAATCTATGACTTTCAACGTAACAACTAACTATGCATTCAAGAGTAAGATGAAATGCTAATCTGAAGACAAGCTACAAAGCAAAAAACTATCTCTATGAAACAACAAATTATTTATAAGCAAACTAACTAGCTTCTATCTAACAAATTTGAAATGCTTTCTATATTGCTGGAAGGAAAATCAATCTACAAAACATAATTCAAAAACTATGCGTTTAATCAAATGTCTAAAATATATGACGTTCGAAACCCTAAGCAATTCTTTTACAAATTCAACTTCAAAGCAAGTAACCCTGTGATACGAGAAAGGAAAGTAAAAGTGCAAGGATAGCAAAATAATTCTATTTTTTTGTCTAAAGCAAATGAAACAAAATGAAAATGTTCTAACTACTCAAGCTCTAATTCTTAATGCCATTTCTATCTACTAATGGAGTTATGGAAAAGAGTGCAGATCCTACCATAAAAAACAATTTCAATCTATCAACAGAAGATCAATGCAATTTTGGAAATGCATATGGCTTGGACGTGAAAGCAAAACTATATCGTGTTAAGCACCTACCTAAAGCAAAACAAAAAGAAGAAGAATTGCAATCATGAAGGGGGAAAATGCAAAGGTAAATCATGACTGAAGTATTCGTGAGTGCAACAAAAAATGTGAAAGAGCATATGAAAATGTAATGGAACAACAATGTAAAAAAGAGACAGGCATAAAACACAAAGGACAAACGTGAATGGGCAGAACATAAGGGAAAAACGTGATTTTTGTTCAGCAACGTTTTTATCCCTATCTATTCATCCATTCGAAAAACTTCCCACGTTAAGGGGTAAATGGGCCTAATTGGGAAGTGGGTTTTGAATCGTTTCCTTATATTCCTTGCGGTTTGCTCACACCCTGCCCTCGAAATTTGTCTCTTGAAGTGATGACAGGAATGCAATTGTAAATGCAACAAACATAAATGTGAAAATAAAGATGGATGGGCAGAGCATGAAGGAGCAGAACAACAATGGAAATGAACAAGAATACAGAAGCAAACCGCAATTAATTAACTCTACAGTGACTGAAAGCAAATGGAAAATCATAAGAGCAAATTGTAAAGAGGCAAAGCAGAAACACAAAAGTAAAGTGTAGGAAAACAGAACATGAATGTAATCTATAGGAACACAACAAAGAAATTGACAGGAAGAGCTCTGCAATTGGGGAGAAACACCTATTCTATTGCACAAAATTTAATCTAGTTAAAATGACACACCATTAAACATCTACTGAGCTAAATTTAATAAATTGAAATGCAAAACATAAACTACTTATCTGACAAAATGCACAGAGACGAATAAAATTAACAGAACGGATCTAGATCATGCACAAGAAGAATTTGCAACCTCTGGTGGGCCCCCCAGATTCACAGTCTAAGACTATAGACTTCCTCAGATGAACATAAACACAGAAGCCAACTTATTATTGCAATCAACTTTGAAATTACAGAGTTCAACTCAAGTGTGATCCATAGCAACAATGACAGTAGCTACCAGCCTCTTCATGGCCAAGAGCCTCTATATATATAAATTTACGTATGGGAGAGAAGGCGTTTTTCCCCAAAACGTGTACAAAATGGATTCATTCATTTGAGAAACAAAGCCCCGTGATTTTCATAGATGAACACACGACCTAGGTGGAATCTTGAAGGTGGAGAAGCATGACAGTCTGAATGAACGCGAATGGCCATAACGAAAATTAGTTTATAAACCTGATTTATGAGTGGAATTTCTGCTGAGTTGTTTGCCAAATTGAATGTTGGGTGCTAGCTTCACGTTGTGGTTGAGTTTGATTGGTTGGGTTCTAAATTCTCTTCCTTTTCATCCATATTATGTGTGCCATCTTCATTCTCACATGAGCCTTCATGAAAGAGTCCATTAGTTTTTTAATATATGGAACAAACCAAACAAATCATTCATTTAATTCATATGGTATGAAACGTTGGATGGATATGGTTTAAGATAATTACATATGGTATCTTTTTAATGAATATGTCTTTAAAAATAATTTCATGTGATGGCCCTTTTTAATGGATGTCGCGTTTGTTTTTGGAATTATAATTACCATTTAATCATTCTTTTTATCTTATTAGGTGGCATTTAAACCAATGTGGTTATAATTTATGGCTTTTAAGTTTTTAAGTGGCAATGTATTATGATTTTAAATTCAAATAAATTTATGAATATCTTAAAACAATTATTATTTCAATATATTAATTCTTCAATTATCTATTTGTTTGAAATTTGAAATATCCCAAAGCTCATCATCATAGTTTTTGATTTGCACATGTAGGATCAACAGATTTAGAAAGAATAGGAAGATAAATGTATCACAGGATCAACGAGAGATGAAAGACAAAGATAAACCAAAACAATAACCCCATATTGAAACATGCCATCAAACTAAGTGCGGAACTTAGGACCGAAAGAAAGGTCAGATGGAGTACCAAAATGCTTACGATTTGCACAATATTTCATTTAATACATTAAAAATAACATATTATGCTCATTTTACATTTACAAGATTTTAATTGATAAAACAAAGTAAAACATGGCCTTATTGAACATAGATGTGTTAAATCATGGTAGATAGGATGAGCAATTAATGTAAATAACATCATTATAAAAGACAATTCCAGATCCCAACACTCCCCCAGACCAAAGGTATGGCACGTCCGTGTGCCATGAATGAATTGGAAGTGGTATTTGATTTATTCAAAAACTATGTTTGATCATTAATAGTTTATAGGAAATCTTCAACAAAACTAAGCCAACTTTTTTACTGCATGAAAACTAGAATTTAGAAAAAAAATACTATGTTATGAGATGACCAAAACGACTTCATATTATTTAATATTTCTTAATACATACGATTCTGCCAACTAGTAATAATTCATGCTTATGAAGACCATATAAACTAAGACTCTCTCCCCACCAGACCGAAGGTATGGCACGTCCCTGTGCCATGAATGGATTGAGACTTGGTTGTGTTCTCTTATGTTAACACTCTTGATCAACAACACTCAATAGGTAATATCATACTAAGGCAAATTCTTCAATATATGCAAATTCATCAGTTTATGCTCACGAAGTCTGCCTATAAGTTATGATAAGGGATTTTCCTCATGTCTCCTAAAAGAGAAAACATGAGGGTATATATAGTCTATAAAGCCTATAAGAAACCAGTCATCCCTGCTACTTCTCAAGGGTTTATTGTCATTCAAGTAATTATGGACAAAGTTTTCATTTCAAGTTCATTATACTCTTAAGTTTATGGGTCCGACTTCTAGGATAGTGATATCCTAGGTATAGTATGAGTTAGACAACAGGGTCTTAAGTGCAACTTACAAACATTCTCAAATGGCAGATAGATGAAGTTCATTTACCATAACTTAATCATATATACTCCTTTCTATCTAAACTCACAAACAGTTCCATACATTTCAGACATAGAAGAACCATATACTTTGCATAAATTATCCTCTCTAGGTAGATTCCCCTCTTTCAGCTAGGCCTATTCAGTAGCCCGTCGAGTTTACCTAGTCATACCATAGGCTGGTACCCACTACCAGCAAGCCTGTTCAGTACTCTGGCGGGTCAACCTCTTAAAACCATTTTTCATCAGAGGCTTTTGTCCCAGTGTTTCCACTCCCTATAGATTTTCGACAATTAAATTTTCCCATGAAGGAGTGAATGGAGGAGTAGCTATGAAAACCGTGCTACAGGATGGGATGGTTTATGGGTTGGAGGATGACTTATTTAAAACTTCTTGAACCAAATAAATATATTTCTCCCAATATATTGGATACTTCAAGTGAGCTAACCAAATCAAAGACATAGATGGCTGAGTTTATTAATGTGAAGTGGATGGAGCCATAAGATAATGAATGAAAGGTGTCTCTAGTCCCAAAATTTACCTCTTGCATATAGATTTATAGTAGTGTTCCCCACAAACTAGGAATTTCATTCACGCTTATGCTACAGTGTAGTAGAGATGCTTAAATAACATTCCCTGATAATGAAGCTAGGATGTACGAGTGACCTCTAGGTTTCAGATGGACCTTAATTTATAACAAATCCCCATGATGTTTAAAGTTGGTCTTGAGTAACTGGCATAATTAGAAACATGCATGTATGAAAATAAATAATGATGTAAGATTGTTTTGGTTTAGTCATTGGCATTATCTTTTCTTAGTTCTTTTATTTGAAAAAGAAAACAAAAAATGAAGTTGCATTATTCTCTAAACTAAGAATGCAACATTTTATTTATATACATATTTCCCTACTCTAAGAAGAAAGAAAACATGTTTATTCAAGTATAGGAGATCTTCCAATGAAACCAAGTGCGAAGAAACATGGAAAATATACCTTTATCCACATATGTGAAGGTTATTGCAGTGATTACCTGAATGCGGAATACCAACCAAATTACTTTTTTATGCATCAGAAGGTGTCAAAGGAAGGAACAGTATTGTGACCGCGTTACCTCTTGAAACCATATTTCGATGTAGTCATGGTACTCACCTTCCTTCACTATGTCATGTAGATCCCCATCTCCTAGATGATCAATTATTTTAGCACAAGATGGATCTGTCAGCTTGCATGTAGAGAACTCTTTAGTTTCAGGTTGCTCTCCATCAGATGCAGTCCCCAATGGTTCATCTTCCTCTACAGTTTGGCAGGGGTAATCTTTTTGTAGCTCTTGGGACTATGGTTTGTCTTCCATTTGAGGAGAGGTTGATAAGCTCTCAACTGCCGTCAAAATGTTTTCTTCTTAAGAGATCGAGATCCCAACTGTTGCTAGGATTTGAGAAATTTCTCTCATGCTAACGAGCACCTTTGAATCCATTTTGTTAGTTGATAGGTCATTCTTCACACAAGGATTAGTCTCTGAGGTTCTTACATCACCCAAAAATTTTATGTGTTTTTGAGAAACTATTTACTACTAAAACAAATTTGTGATTTAAACACAACACACTAAAACACCTACATGAAATTAACTTGCGGAAAGTAAACACACTCATACAGAAAGAAAACCACACTTGCATAAGAGTAAATTGTAAAAAAGAAAACAACCCAAATTTTCATAATAAAAGAATACATGCATGAACTTAACCTATGGAAAAATAAACTATCTACGTTTGCAAAAAGTAAAATAAACTTAACTATGGGAAAGTAAACTACCTATGTTTTCAAAAAGTACACTTAAGATAAGTAAATCAAACTTTGTGTGAAGCAAACACACTTGTGCGAAAAAGAAACAACAAGGCTTTCGGGCATCCCACTATAGTGGATGTGCAGGTTCTTATCTCTCACCTTACCATTCTCCCCTCCCCCTTGTTGTGTAATGTAAAGGAAACCTATCTACCCCTATCTACCTAGACTCCAATCCCTTTAACACCTCCCCCAAAACGATGCCAAAATGTTGGTGAAAATATATGCTATCTAATTTAACACTTAATTGTCAACCCGGGAAGGTATCTTGTGAGATGCAAACACTATATGTGTAGTATTGAAGGCCTAAACTAATCTATTAATTCAAAGCTAACTTTATCTTAACCTATAAATGAATATTGAAATTGCAGGAAAAAGAAATTACTATTCTAGAAAGCAACGCTTGGTCCGAAAGCGAACTAACTAATGAAAGCAAAACTAAATAATTCATAAGCAAATCTATTTAACGTCTATTTAAAAAATTGAAATGTGTCCTATGTTTGAAAAGAAAATAGACACGAAAAGCAAAGTACACAGAAACTAAATTAAGTAAACATAAAACTATGTAATGAAACAGAAAACAGAACATGCGACAGAAAGTGAACTTGGAAATTGATTTCTCATTCAATATTTCAATGCTTTTATCAAATTAATAGATTTCCTTAGCATGAGTTTTAATAGGTTTTATATCAGCACAGAGTTCACTGTTCAATTCAATCTTAAAATGAATTATTAGTTATAATTGAAACTAATCTAAATTAAACTTGCATTTAAAACTACAATAAGATAAATGAAATTTGTTGATTACAGAATTTTTAAAAGGAATACTATTGTTAAGTCTAAGCTACATCAGCAAAATTATTTTTAAATAATCATTCAAACTATAAGCAAACTACCTATCATATTCTTATGAATCGAAAAGCTATTCTACGTGTGCAAAATCAGAAATCTATCTACGAAACAAATTCACTATTCAAAAAGCAGGAAACTATGTTGTTTGAGAGAGCAAGTTAACTAGTTAATCTATGAATTTCAACTTAACAACTAACTATGCATTCAAGAGCAAGATGAAATGCTACTCTGAAGAGGAGCTACAAAGCAAAAAACTATCTCTATGAAACAACAAATTATTTATAAGCAAACTAACTAGCTTCTATCTAACAAATTTGAAATGCTTTCTATATTGCTGGAAGGAAAACCAATCTACAAAACAGAATTCAAAAACTATGTGTTTAATCAAATGTCTAAAATCTATAAAGTTCGAAACCCTAAGCAATTAGTTTACAAATTCAACTTCAAAGTAAGTAACCCTGTGATACGAGAAAGGAAAGTAAAAGTGCAAGGATAGCAAAAATAATTCTATTTTTCTGTCTAAAGCAAATGAAACAAAATGAAAATGTTCTAACTACTCAAGCTCTAATTCTTAATGCCATTTCTATCTACTAACAGAATTCTGGAAAAGAATGCAAATCCTACCGTAAAAACAATTTCAATCTATTAGCAGAAGAGCAATGCAATTCTGGAAATGCATATGGCTTGGACGTGAAAGCAAAACTATATGGTGTTAAGCACCTACCTATAGCAAAACAAAAACAAAAAATTTACAATTGTGAAGGGGGAAAATGCAAATTTAAATCGTGACATAAGTATTCGTGAGTGAAGCAAAAAATGTGAAAGAGAATATGCAAACGTAATGGAGCAACAATGTAAAAAGGAGACAGGAAGAAAACACAAAGGACGAACGTGAATGGGTAGAACGGAATGGAAAACTGTGATGTCTGTTCAGAAACGTTTTTCTCCCTATTTGTTAACCCATTCAGAAAAATTCTTGCACTTAGGCGTAAATGGGCCTAATTGGGAAGTGGGTTTCGAACCGTTTCCTCAGATTCCTTACGATTTTCTCACACGCTGCCCCCGAAATTTGTCTCTTGAAGTGATGATGAGAATACAATTGTAAATGCAACAAACATAAGTGTGAAAATAAAGATGGATGGGCAGAGCATGAAGGAGTAGAACAACAATGAAAATGAACAGGAATACGAAAGCAAACCGCAACTAATTAACTCTATGGTGACTGAAACCAAAGGACAAATCGTAAGAGCAAATTGTAAAGAGGCAAAGCAAAAACAAAAAAGTAAAGTGTAGGAAAACAAAACATGAATGTAATCTATAGGAACACAGCAAATAAATTGATGGGCAGAGCTCTACAATTAGGGAGAAACACCTATTCTATTGCACATAATTTAATCTAGTTAAAAGTATACACCATTAAAAATCTACTGAGATAAATTTAATAAATTGAAATGCAAAACATAAACTACTTATCTGACATAATGCACAGAGACGAATAAAATTAACAGAACGGATCCGGATCATGCACAAGAAGAACTTGCAACCTCTGGTGGCCCCCCCAGAGTCACAGCCTGAGACTATCTACTTCCTCAGATGAACATAAACACATAAACTAGCTTCTTATTGCAATCAATTTCGAAATTATAGAGTTCAGCTCAAGTGTGAGCCACAACAACAATGACAGTAGCTACCACCTTTTTCGTGGCCAAGGGCCTCTACATATATAAATTTACATATGGGAGAGAGGGCGTTTTCCCCAAAACGTGTACAAAACAGCTTCCTTCATTTAGGAAACCAAGCCTTGTGATTTTCATAGATGAACACACAACCTGGGTGGAATCTTGAAGGTGGAGAAGCATGACAGTCTGAATGAACGTGAATGGCTGTAACGGAAATTAGTTTATAAACCCAATTTCTAAGTGGAATTTCTGTTGATTTGTTTGCGAAATTGAATGTTGGATGCTAGCTTCACATTGTGGTTGAGTTTGATTTGTTGGGTTCTAGATTCTCTGCCTTTTTCATCCATATTATGCGTGCCATCTTCATCCTCACGTGAACTTGCATGAAAGAGTTCATTAGTTTTTTAGTAAATGGAACAAACCAAACAAATCATTCATTTAATTCATATGGTATGAAACGTTGGATGGATATGGTTTAAGATAATTACATATGGTATCTTTTTAATGCATATGTATTTAAAAATAATTTCATATGATGGCCCTTTTGAATGGTTGTCACGTTTGTTTTTGGAATTATAATTACCATTTAATCATTCATTTTATCTTAGTAGGTGGCATGTAAACCAATGTGGTTATAATTTATGGTTTTTAAGTTTTTAAGTGACAATGAATTATGATTTTTAAATTCAAACAAATTTAGGAATATCTTAAAACAATGACTATTTCAATATATTAATTCTTCAATTATCTATTTGTTTGAAATTTGAAATATCCCAAAGCTCATCATCATAGTTTTTTATTTGCACATGTAGGGTCAACAAAACTTGAAAGAATAGGAAGATAAAGGTATCACGAGATCAACGAGAGATGAAAGACAAAGATAAACCAAACCAATAACCCCATATTGAAACATGCCATCAAACTCAGTGCGGAACTTAGGACCGAAAGAAAGGTTGGATGAAGTACCGAAATGCTTACGATTTGCACAATATTGCATTTAATACATTAAAAATAACATATTAGGCTCACTTTACATTTACGAGATTTTAATTAATAAAACAAAGTAAAATATGGCCTTATTGAACATAGATGTGTTAAATCATGGTAGATAGGATGAGAAATTAATGTAAATAACATCATTAAAAAGGACAATTTTGGAGCCCAACAAGTATTTAGGTGATAATTTATTATCCTTCTTTGTGTTCTCAGGGTACATCTGTTTGTATGGTTGTGGTATTAAAAAAACCCAATCCCTCACATCAAAGCTTCATTCACTATAGTGTTTATCTACTTGTTGTTTCATTCGATTATGTTCCAAAGTCAGGTTGTCATTTAAGAGTTGAAGAAATTGTTGTTGATGCTCCATGTGATATTCCACTACTTGAACCTTAGATGGGTTTATTAGTGAAGATGTGATGAATGGTGTATGATAGCCATAAAGTGCCATAAATGGGTTCATTTTTGCTTATGTGTGGAAGGAAGTGTTATACCACCATTTTTCCAAGGGTGACCACTTGATCCATTGTGCTTGTTTATCAACTGCAAAACATCGAATATATGCTTCCAAACATTTTTTCATTGTCTCCATTTGTCCATCACATTGAGGATGATAAGATGATCTATGAGTCACCTAAGTACCCAAACAAGAAAATAATTCGGTTAAAAAATTGCTAATGAAAATGGGCTCCTTGTCACTTACTATAATATTTGGAGTACCATGTAGTTTATGGACTGTCTCCATAAATGAAACAGAAACTGTGCTAGATTTCAAAGGGTGAGATAGTGCACAAAAGTGTGCATATTTAGTAAATCTATCAAAAACCACCACGATGGCACCCTTTCCTTTAGACTTTGGTAAACCTGTGATAAAATACATTGAGACCTCTATCCACCATTCGTTTGGAATGGCAAGTGGTTGTAAGACCCTAGGTCTTAATTGTTTCCACTTTATTTTGTTGGTGATCTAGGTCGTGCCCAGGTGCACATTGGGGACAAAAATCGACAGAATGAGTCAAGCACTGTTATGGCGGAAGCTTAGAAAAAGAACAAGGAAATCGGGAAATACACTATATCGATAGAAAGTAAGCACACAAACAATATGCAAGAATTCGAACCAATTTCTATTATTACTTCTTCTCTATGAAGGTTGGCTCCCTTGTCACAATACTGTATGTTTATATAGAATGTTGAGATGCTTAGGTAACTACCTATTACCTTTAGTTACAAGAATTTATAACGGTTCGGAAGTTCAACCGTCACAAACGACAGCGAGTTAATCTATCGATGTTCGACAGGTGTCGACAAGACATGCCAATATGTTGTATGTTGAGATCAGAATCTGTCAAGATTTGTCGAGGTTAGTTGTGTCGAGTTTCAAACTTGTCGAAGCCGATGTTGAACCTGTCGAATTAGTCAAGTAGTCTAAGTAGTTGAAGTGCTAGACTTTGTCAAAGTTCGACAACATGCCAACTACTAGTTGGATCATTCCTCCTTCCTTAAGAAACAATGGTCTCCATTGTGTATTCGTTTAGGTGAGGAAACTTGTTGGCTACTTCGGTAGCAGAGTACCATTTTCCTTGCGTGGGGATTTGTCCATCTTTATCCACTTGAAACAAGGGAATAGAGTTTGTCCTTGTATGGTGTATGCGTCATCCCACAATGGTGTCGCAAAGACGAGGTTCCTAGACATCTGGATGGATGTCTTCATGTTCTCTTATCTGCAAGTCATTCTATTCCAACAATGGTGCATGGTATGGTTGAAGTAGATCTACATTGAAAACTGGATGTAGGCCAAGGCATGTAGGAATATTGAGCTGAAAATCGTTTTCTCCAATCTGCTTAAGGATATTGTATGGACCATATCGCAAAGGTTTTAACTTTCTGTGTGGTCCAGTGAAGCGCTCCTTATTTAGATGTAACCATACCTGATCCTCAATTTGTAATGTGTGGGTAACATGATGCTTATCGTGTCATGCCTTAGATTTTGCATTATCTCATTTTGACATTTCATGTGCTTTCTTCTAGATGTTGTAGATTTGATCTCTGAACTTCAATGCTTTCTCTACTTCTCATCCTTCGAAGTCAGTGTCATTCGATTGTTTCAAGGAACTAATCAATTCGATAGGCACTGAGGGTTGAAATCCACAATAGATATCAAATGGACTCTTTTCCATATAACTGTGTTGAGAATAGTTGTAGTTGTGTTGTATGTATGGAAGGCTATCATCCCATGTTTGACGATGCTTGTGGTTGTACATGAAAAGAAGTTGTACTACCAAGCGATTTACAACTTTCATCTGCCCGTCTATTTGCGGATGGAAGGTTGTCGACAAAGAAAGTCTCATGTCAAGCTATTGCCAGATATTTTACCAAAATGTGCTGACAAATATAACATCTCTGTCGGAAATAATGGTTGTCGAGAGGCCATAATGTTTCCACACATGTTCGAAGAAGAGTTGAGCAGTCTATTGTGTTGTCATAGTCTTCTTGCATGGTATAAGGATAGCCATCTTGGAAAATCTATCGACTACTACTAAGATTGTGTCATGCTAATGTTTGGTAGTAGGATATCCCATTAAGTAGTCCATAGAAATAGATTCCCATGGCTGACTAGGAACTAGAAGGGGTGTGTACAGTCCTTGTTGTAGATTCGGCGGTTTAGCAATGGCAGAAAATGCGCATGATTGAATGTACTTGTTGACGTCAGATTTAAGTGAAGGGTGGTAAAAATACTTTTGCAGGATAACAAGTGTTTTTGTGACTCCAAAATGTCTTACAGTATTGCTGTAGTGCGCATCCCAAATGATCTTTTGTCGGTGCTCACTGGTCATTACACAAAGTTGTCTAAGCTTATAGAGCAAGGCGTCCTTCAGGAAGTAGTCGGCAGTCGACAATGTGTAAGTCTGAAGCTGTCGATAATTGCGGAGAAGTCGCAATATAACAAATACAATTGTGGCCAAGTAGTGGCGTCGTAACCATGCATACTCACCATTGTAGATAGTAGAGAAATGGGTGGTCAGTTGAGACAAATGGCTACGGCATTGGATTTTCCTTTCTAATACTTAATAACCAACTGAAATTGTTTGAGTTAATTAATCCACTTAAGCTGTTGGGTTGTCTGTAGTTTGATTGGGACAGAGCAAACTGCAAAGTTTTATGGTCAGTGAGGATGACCATTTCCTTGCCAAGAATGTAGTGTTTCCATTGTTTAAGAGCTTACACAATGGTGTACAGTTCTTTTTCATACGTCGAATACCTCCTAACAGTTTTGTTATACGTTTTGGAATGAAAGGAGACTGGGTGACCTGAACGAGTGATCACTGCACCGAGAGCATAGTCCAATGCATCCGTCTCAATCTGAAAAGGTTGATGCAAATCAGGTAATACAATTACTGGTGCAATACAAAGCTTGTTGTTGTGTCAGTGTCCATTTCAAGACAATTTTCCCATTTCCTTTAGTCAACTGATTCAAAGGCCATGCTACGTGACTATATCCAAGTATGAACCATCGATATAAATTCACCAAACCAAGAAAAAAACTTAGTTCATGAATGTTTTGAGGAATGGGCCAATCTTTCAGCATCAATACTTTTTCTGGGTCGACATGAATGCCTGCAGAGTCAATTACATACCACAAATATTTAATGATGGTCATCGCAAATGATCATTTTTTCATGTTCAGATATAGTCGATGTTGCTGGAGAGTGTCGAATACTTGTCGAAGCTGTCTAACATGTTCTTGCCATGATCGACTGAAAATCAAGATAGACAATGACATTGTTGCCAATGAAGGGTCGTAGAAGGTCATCCATATATCTTATGAAGTTTGCAGGTGCATTGGTTAAGTCGAAAGGCATGACTAACCATTCAAACAATCCTTCATTGGTTTTGAAATACATTTTCCATACATCAGTGGACTCGATCAGAATTTGATGATATCCTGACTTAAGATCGATTTTCATAAAGAACTTAGCACCTTTCAGTCTGTCGATGATTTTTTTATCCATGGAAGAGGGTATATGTTCTTTACTAAAATTTTATTGAGAGCTTGATAGTCGATGCACATGCGCCAAGTCCTATATTTCTTTGGAACTAGGACGGTTGGACTTCCACAAGGAGAAGAGCTAGGCAGATATGACCCTTGTCGATCAAATCTTGGATTTGCCTGAGAATATATTCGTTCTTGAGAATGGATCTTCTGTAAATAGATGTCTTAGGTAATGAAGAACCAGGAACAAGTCCAATGGAGTGTTTTACCTAACAATGCGGAGGTACTTTGTTCGAATCTTGAAGTACATTTTGGTATTCCTCAAGAATGCTATCGATCTATTGTTGTTGTCGAGAGCTGCGCTGGATGGTGTATCGACTCATTAATGCAGTATTTCTAGAATGTTGAGGCTTTATCATAATTAATGCCAACTTCTAGGCATGGTTGATAATATTCTTCGTTTGTTTGGCAGATATCATAGCAATTGTTTATGTGGTTTGTCACTCTGGTATGGCGTACCATTGATTCCGAATTTTGACAATCACCTTTTGAGGCCATGACTGATATGTACTATTTAATCCCACAAGTAAGGTTTCCCAAACAAGGCACCAGCTACGGAAAGCGGTGCCACGTCACATAGTACTTTATCTTCAAAAGGCTTAATCAAGTAGGTGAGTCTACATTGGCGTGTGATTCCTAGTTACTGTACATCCCTCATCCAATCGATATTGTAAGGATGAGGCTGCGGAGTGGTGACAAGACCTAATTTATTCACAAGATCTTCAGGAAGTTCTTCTGGATACCATTATCCACAATCATATGTAATGGATTGTTTTGAACCCATATTCGTGTATGGAACAGGTGCTCTTGTTCCTCCTCATTGATGAAAGTCGAGGTTGTCGGAGTGGTCGAATTCAAATCCAATAGGGTTGCTGCATATGGATCAGATTCTACCAGGGTTATGTCAGACAAGTCAGAGGTCAACAATTTTTCCAAAAATGTCTTTTGAGCATTGTATTCTGATGTATCATGCCATGTTGAATTGTGATATTCACACCATTTCCCGGTAGGAGCTTGCTTGATTTGATCCCTCCCATCTTTCTGAAAGTTCTTATTTTGATGATAAGGCTTTGACGAGTCAACTGAGAAGATTTCTTTCACTTGTCAGCATCGATCGATGACTTCTTATCAGATGTTTGACCTGTTGGCTTGTTTTCTAAATGTTCTTTTCCTTTTTGTTTAGCTTCAAGCTTGCTGGCGTAATGAAATGAATATGCAAGTGCATTAACAGTTAGAAACTCCATATCTTACTGAATGTAAGGGAATAATCTATTGACATACTTGAGTACAAGAAATTTCTCTTCTTCTTTGACACCAATTCTAGCCATGAGTTGATAAAAATCATCGGTATAACTCTGCACAGACTGGCCTTTCCACTACGTTAGCTTCTACCACTTCTTATATTGTTGTTCAAGATAGTTGGGCAGGTAGAACTCCTTTCATACATACTTAACAAATTTTACCCATGTGTCTATGGGGTTGTCTTGTTTTTCCATATTTGTCGATAAATTTTCCCACTAGCAGTGTACAAAGGTTGACATCTTTAAGGATGCAATGGTGATATTTTCCACTTCAGAGAGTTGATTCACAGAGTAGTATGATTCTAGTTGCTATAACCAATTGTTGACAGATTCCACGTCAATCTTTCCTTCAAGATTCAGTATGTCTAGATTCATTTGCACTTTGAAGGGGTTGATCTTAATCGAAGTGAGCTCACATCGAGGATTCCCTGGAGTTCAAAGCGAATCGCATGAGAATCTCGCTGAACTGGGTGAACATTTCGGTTCACTAGCGAGCTAGTTCTTTTTCTATGAGTTGTTTTGTCTCGTCATTTGCATGTTTATTGTCTGCTTCTTCGACCATATTTTCTGAAGTCGAAGGAAGTGTCTTCTTGTGTTGTTGATTTTGTGAGCGTGTTTGAACAAGAATAAGTTAAATAACTTTGATGGAAGTGTTGATATAACTTAGGCTCTAGACAAGATAAATCTTTGATACCAATGATCCAGGTCGTGCCTAGGTGCACGCTGGGGACAACAGTCACCTCAATGAGTCGAACACTGTTATGGAGAAAGCTTAGAAAAAGAACAAGGAAAGCAGGAAATACACTATATCGATAGAAAATAATCACGCAAACAATATGCAAGAATTTGAACCAATTTCTATTGTTACTTCTTCTCTATGAAAGTTGGCTCCCTTGTTACAATAATGTACATGTTTATATAGAATGCTGAGACTCTTGGGTGACTACCTGTTACGTTCAGCTACAAGAAGTTATAACGGTTCGGAAATTCAACCATCACAGACGACAGAGAGTTAATCTGTTGATGTTTGACAGGTGTCGACAAGGCATGTCAAGATGTTGTATGTTGAGAGAAGAATATATTGAGATTTGTCGAGGTCGGTTGTGTTGAGGTTCATACTTGTCAAAGCCGATGTTGAACCTGTCGAAGTAGTTGAGTAGTCAAAGTGGTCGAAGTGCTAGACTTCATCGAAGTTCGAAAACATGCCAACTGCTGGTTGGATCAGTTGTAAAACCAAAAATTATGTCACAAATTTTCAAACATAAATTTTAAGACCATCCCAAAAAATATTTCTTGACCTTGTGGTAGGTTTTTTAAGAAAACTGAGTTCCCTCCTATCGGTGAGGAGTAGAATTCAAAAAGTACCTTTTGGTTGAGTTGGTAACTCTTACAAATATATAAGCAATCCTTGTACCATAACAAATCATCTTTCCACATAAATGTTTAGAGGCATTGGGATCCTGCTACAACTTTTGAATCAATGTCCACTTGTCTTCGCCATTCTTCCATTCATCCCTTGCTTTGGTTATGCAATCTGGTTGGATGATGGAGATAGCATAGAACAATGCTCCAACATACTCCTTTTACCTTAAGAGTGAATCTACCACAACATTTTTCTTCCCCCTTTTGTATATGATTTCAAATTCATAGCACAACATCTTTGTCACCCATTTTTGTTGCTCTTCTAAAGATATCCTTTGTTGCAAGAAATATTTAAGGCAATCATGATCGATTTTAACCTTGAAATGTCTTCTTATGAGGTAGGGGCACCATTTCTTTAGGGCATGTAGACTTGCAAGCATTCCCCTCTCATAAATTGGTTTGTGTATATTTTTCCCCTTAATTGGCCAGCTTTCAAAGGAAAGGGGCCTTTTATATTACATTAGAACAACACCAATGCCATTTCCTAATGCATTGCATTCCACAACAAAGGTTTTTGTGAAGTCATGTGTAGCCAATACTGGAGCTCTGCACATGGCCTCTTTGAGTTCTTCAAAGGCCTTAGTTGTGTCTAGAGTCCATGAAAATGCATCCTTTTTCAGTAATTGTGTTAAGGGTGCTTCTATTTTCCCATAATTTTGAACAAAATTGCGATAATATCCTATCAACTTGAGAAATACCCTGAGGTGTTTTAGGGTTGTAGGGATTTTCCATTCCTAGATTACTTTAATTTTGTTAGGTTCTACCTTAACTCCTTAATGAGAGACAATATGACTTAGGTATTCCACCTCTTGTACTCCAAAGAAACATTTGGAGGATTTTGCATATAATTGTTGTATCTCCAATATTGTGAGCACGTTGTCAACATGTTGAAAATGGAATTCCCAAGATATACTCACGATATATTGTAGACCAATATATCATCAAAGAATACTAACACAAATTTACAAAGAAAGGGCTTGAAGATGGAATTCATAAAACCTTAAAATGTGGAGGGTGCATTTGTAAGGCCAAAAGGCATGGCCAAAAACTCATAATGGCCTTCATGAGTTTGGAATGTTGTTTTTGGAATGCCATCTTTCTTCATTATGATATGATGATAGCTTGAGTGAAGATCCAACTTTGTGAAGTAAATTGCCCCATGTAATTCATCTAATAATTCATCAATAATCGAAATGGGGAATTTATCTTTAATAGTGAGCATGTTGAGCTCTCTATAATATACACACATACTCCACAAGCCACCCTTTTTGTGCATCGATATTACTAGAGAAGAGTAAGAACTTTGGCTAGTTTGAATTATTCTGGCCTCTAACATTTCTACTAACATATGCTCAATTTCACTCTTTTGGGTATAAGGATATCTGTAAGGCCTAATATCGGCAGGAACACTTTCCGGAACCAAGTGAATAACATGACCATGATCTCGAGTGGGTGAGAGACCTATAGGAATATGATCAAATACATTTGAATGATTGTCGAGGACCTGTTGTAGATATGGAGAGATGGACAATTTAGGTGTTTGAACATCTAGTGAGCAAGATTGTGCAATTACACCCCATTGTTCTTTCCACAAAATCTTGGTCATTCCATTAGAGTTGATTATCTTACCAGGTCTCCCCATGATACCTCTTAACTCAAATTGTTTTCCTCCCTGAAAATTTTCAAGAAAATATATGGGGAATTAAAAGCTATTGTTCCCAGGGATTGTATCTATTGGTCCCCTAAGACCACATCAATCTTACCAGTTGGAATGGCAATCATTGGACTATTTAGGACATACTCTCCCATAAAGAGATATATATTATGGTGTTTTCCTAAACAATTTATAGTTCCTCCATCCTCTACCATCACTTGAAACATTGGTGTTGGATATATAAATAAATTTTAAGCCCTAGCTATCTTACAGTGAATAAAATTGTGAGTACTGCCAAAATCAATTAGTACTATTACCTTTTTCTTTTTGATATAGCCTTATACCTTTAGAGTTGAAGGAGTGGTAATTCATGCCAAAGCATTACAAGATATGGTGGGATGAATTTCGTCAACTTCAATCCCTAGTGTTGGTTTCTAGTGTGAATCCTCTTCTTTTAATGCTTCTTTTTCATTTTCTTCCTCTTCTTCAAAATCTATGTAAAATAGTTTATTCTCAGTGCACTTGTTGGCCCTTACTATATTTGCTACAACAATTGTAACAAAGCCTTTTTTCTCTTTTTTCCTCTAGTTGTTATTAAATCAACCTTGTAGTTGTGGATCGAGAAGACAGAGATCACAAAAATCCATATACACAAAATGTCATGTGGTAGCAATGGCATGCCACAACTGCATAACCTATTTAATAGTAAATCAAATTCAAAATAAATATTGCATTCAAGAGATCAAATTCAAAGAAACAATCCATAAGAAATTCTACCCTTTCAAAATCAATAACTTGTGAGGACAGGGAGTTAAATACAAACCAACAATCTAGAAGCAATTCTATCCCTTCAATGGAAAGATGGCAATGCATTGGTTACCATCCCACTGAATCCCATGATGACACACCTATTCAAAGCACATTGTAGAAGCAATTCTACCCCTTGGATTACGGAGGACTTATTAGTGCCCTGTTGATTAAATGTTTAAAGTTAATTGTACATCTCATAAGAGATGTACATAAACTGAGATATACCTATTTTTTTAAACAATTTTCATTCCATATTTTTATCTTAAAATTAACATTTTTGAACTTTTTGTTTTGTAAATAGGTTTGACTTGAAATTTTAAAAATTCAAGAATGGCAACTTTATTTTAGTTTTAATTAAAAACAACAATTATATTAATTCAAATTTACAATGGATAGTAATTAAATTTTAATAATAACAAACTAAAAATATATATATAATATTTAATAACTACACTTTCATTGGAAAAACACTAAATTTTAATAGTAACAAACACACTCTCTATATAATTTTAGATCAAACAATTATTTGAGCCATAAAAGTTGTCTAGTTGACACTTCAAAGTTTTCTATAAAAGTCTTCTCCTTTTCCCTCAATGAATAGTCCTAAAATTCATTGAATACATCATCCAATTTCATTTGAATTTTTTTTTAGATTTTTACTTTTATGGGATGTGTTGAATGTTTTTTTTTCAGAAGAAAAACAGCTTATCCTTGATATTCATGTGGATCAAAAGATAGTGTTTACATCACAGGAAGATCAAAATATCTTTCAAGCAACTGAAAGGAACAGTCATGGAATAAAGCTAGTCATCCCAAATCCTAACAAAAGACCTGCCTATCTCAAAGAGAGAAACATACATGTCCATCAAGAACACAAAAAAAACCCAGGCAAATTATCCAAGGAGGCGCTCAAGGGATCGACTTATCATAAAGTGATGACCTTCATCCATGGAGACTATAGACATCTAGATACTCTTACATCGATGCGAAAGGCATGCTAAAATAACTAATCAAGAAACATATATGGTGAGATTCTAGAAGAGATGAATCTCACCTCCCCCAACAATGTTTCCTTCAAAGAATTTTGTGAAGGACAAGAGGCCTGAGGCCAAAGAGAGTGCCTCCTTGGATAAAAAACCTTCCTTGTAATTGTGTTCCTGGAAGACATGCTGAAACTATAGAGAGTGGAAAGAGGCTTTTAATACAGAAATATTATCACACCAATAGTTCAGATCTAGAGCTGAGAGAGCAACTTTGTCACTTTCCTAGTTGATAACTATAGACAAGTCACTGAAAACATAGAAGGTGGGGATTCCAATTGCAGTTGCAAAGTATAGTAATGCCCAGAGGGAAAGTAATTCTGATCTAGAGTTTGTACTTAAACCACAACCCAACTTTAAACATAAAGAGTGGGGCTCATTGAGTCCAAGAAAAATACCAGCTCCACATAACTTGTGATTTTCTTCCTTGTCAAAAAATCCATGAGGGTTTTTGGGATTTGGCAGAGATCCAACATTCCTTGCTCTTTTTTTCGAGCTGATCATAAGATAAAAGTGCACATGAGCCAAGATCATATTACAAGTAGTTTCTGCATCAATTTTTCTACCATAAAAAATGGATAGATTACGAGTGATCCAGATATTCCAAATGAGAAAAAGGGGAATATGTGAGCTCACCCTTGATTGCTGGTACCATGCCTCAATGTTTTCCAGGATCGAAGGATGAAACCAAGAAATTCCCTGGCCATATTTTTTGTAAATCATATCTATGATATTTCTTACAAAAGCACATAATAAAAATATGCGATCAATAGATTCCTCGTCATTCAAACAAAGAAAACATATGTTCGTGCCAACCAAGCCCTTCCTTAATAGTATATCCCAGGTGCTAATGCGCTTCTCCAGCATGAGCCGCGGGAAGCATTTAAGTTTCAGAGGTATTCCATAATTCCATATTCGAGCCTGAGTTTTGTTGTTAGATAAAGGCACCTAAGAAGAAATGATAAGGTCATATGCCAAACTAGATGTAACCTCACCACTTTTGGTATTATGCAACCACAGTAAATTATCTTGAGTTTCTTTTATCTTGATCCCCTCGTGTGATAGACCATTGATGAAATCGGTTCATGATGCCTTCCATATTCCACCCAGCTCCAGGTCCTCGATCGTTAACCAATAAGAGTGCCTATCCGATCCACCTTCTTCATTTCAAGCATTGTTGAGAGTGCTTATGCCATAGTTAACTAAGTAAGTTCGAATATCATCTAAGAGGAAGAGGGAAGAGTTCAGTTCAACAATCAGGTCGATGCATAGCCTGATCTTGTTCCCATTCCCCACTTTCCAACCCATTTCCCTACTAATCCAAGTGAGGGATATTACAAAACCATTCCTGAAATAGGAAGTACATCGGATTGAGAACCTCTTGCTGTGCAACCAGTCATCCAAAGAAAGGTTCTTGGGATATTTTTTAGTTATAATTTGGTTCCAAATTCTCGATTCTTTCAATACCAACCAGAGGCTCCGTAGTTTGAGGGATGTTCCAAACCTATTAAATTGAGCACATAGATCTATGGAAAAACACACAACTCACAAGATAGATCACACAATTTACTCAATAATTGAAGAATGGCTTGCAGCTGTGAATGCTTTCATTAATCAAAAAAGTATTTAGATAATAATTACAATGAATTACAATGGCTAAATAGCCACAAGCAATTCAAATTCATGTGAGGAAATTCGAATTGATTAGACTCTACTTGACTGACTGGTTAATTGACCTTGTCTAAATCATTATTGGAGGACTGAATGGTTAACTGACCTTGTCTAAATCATTAACAGAGTTC
Organism: Pseudotsuga menziesii; assembly: GCA_001517045.1. Lineage (NCBI taxonomy): Eukaryota > Viridiplantae > Streptophyta > Pinopsida > Pinales > Pinaceae > Pseudotsuga > Pseudotsuga menziesii. The sequence goes on from LPNX010614655.1 coordinate 453,804, forward strand.
ATCGAAGTTCTAAATCACAACTTAAGTGTCTAATTTAGTGTTAACTAAGCTTAATTGACTATGGTAGGTGAGGAATGTGCCACTCCTACATGCAACCATGCAAACCTAGTGCCAACTGAATGTAGAGGACTAGAACTAAATGTAAATGACTCCTAACTGAGCTTGCCTAGTCACCAACTCAACTCAACTGACCTGGGTTGGTGTCGACACTCCCAGTGGCTCCTAAATTGTAGGGATTGATATAGGAGGATCCTAAACTGATGCATGCAAGTGCAGTCAGTGGAAGTAGGACTAAATTAGTGTTCTCCACACTTTAGTAACTGGAACATGTGCCCCAATTAGGCCAAGTGAACCCAATCATGCTAGTGACTAAACATACACTGGATGGACTCCCGATTTAGACATGACTCCTGATTTAGACATATGACCAAATTGGACAAGGGAGGATTAATAATCCTAACACCCCCCTGAATGCTAACTTGGAAAATATGTGGGCCTTGGTAACTAAGACCATAGGTCACCCATTACATCAAGTAAAGTAAAGTAACTGCTCAATACAAGGAGCTGGGGAAAAAACCACATGGGAAAAAATCATGCCCTCTAACTAAGCAGATAGAATCAGGATTCAAGTTTGAAAAACTTGAAAATGTGTTGCTGCAATCTCTGTGATGTAGCGGAGCAGCATGCATGATGTTCTGTGCATAGGTATCCTAGGGCCTAGCATGTAGACTTCTCGATATTCTCCCAAAATGATGATGGATGGAAGGAGGAATGTAACCTTTGTCTCTTGCTGGATACAGAGGTGTATGATTAGCTCTATTCTTCTGAATGTAGTGAGACTGAGCCCTTTCCATGTAGCATCTTACAGGGAGTATGTTGCGTCTCTCTGAAGGAGGTAAGATTGCATGACATAGTGCAAGGGTCTTTCCCTTATGAGTGTTAGGTGGTTTTCCAATCATCTTCCTAGCTTTTAGTTTGGAAGTAGGGACTGTATATGGATCCGAATCACCCTGAATATTAATATCATAAACTGATATAGTTGGATCTGCAATACTAGTGAAAGCTGCAAAAGAAGTAGATGAAATGATTTTGCCTTCCCTTGCAAGTGGTTGTTGAGAGTGCATTGGTTCTGAAAATGGCATGAATTGTGAGAACTCATATGCCTTAGAGGCATGATTTGCAACACCCTTTGCTATGATGTTCCCAGTAGAGATATCTGTGATCTCCATTGAGTCAGGACCAAATATCACTCGCTTCGGAGAGCCAATATGAGTCATCTGGTATATTGATAACAGGTTTGAAGCTAGGGAGGGAATATAAAGCACTTCTTTGAACCTTCCATGTTCAAGCTTGATAGAGCCCTTCCCTTTGGTTTGAACTTTACTGTTATTTCCCAACTAAACACTAGGACCATCAAAATACTGTAAAGAAGATAATGATTCTATGCATGCAACCATATGATTGGAAGCTCTAGAATCACTAAGGAAGACATGTGCTGTTGAGCAGCTAGCCTTCAGTGCATGAGATTTTTCGAAGTATTATTCAATGTCTTCTGTGTTGTCATCCTTCCTTGTGCTAGCAGGTGTAGCAATGTTATGTTTCTTCAGAAGGAGAGTCATTTCATCAATTTGTTGTCTCATCTAAGAGCTTTTTGGATGAAATCCCCTTCCACAGTAGGAACAAAGGGTTTTTCCTTTGCCATTCTTCTTTCTTGTCTTCAAACCTAAAGGCTGATTTGACTGCTCTTTCTTCACAAGAAAATCATCCTTTTGTTCCCTTTATGATTCGCTACCTTAATTCCTGTTGCAACCTATGCTTGATCTTTGGAAGATCAAATGATCCCCATTTGGATCAACTTGTCATGCTCACGAGTGAGAGATTCAATGAAAGCATCAAGAGTGAGAATCTTCCAATTTGGAGTAGTGAGCCTCATCGATTGAAAAGTTGATACAAAGACTGAGTAGGCTACACTGAGTTTTGAGAGAATGGCAAGGATGAGTTGATCATCCTCCTTCTCAACCTTGCATAGATTCAACTGGAATATCAGGTTCTTGAATTTTGTGAAGAATTCATTTAGTGTTTTGAAGCTAGATGGATGAAGAGAGATCAACTCATTCTATAGCTGATGGACCCTCGGTTCATCCTGCTTATCAAATAAGGAAGCAATATTATCCCAAATCTCCTTGGGAGTCTACAATCCTTTGATGTGGAAGAGAATATCTCGATAGATTGAGATGCACAAGCATCCAAAGGATTCATTAAGCCTATTCCAGTACTTTTCTTTGTCATTATTAAGAATTGGCTTTGCCTCTAACTCCATTGTGAGTTTGTAGAGATTCTTGGTGCAAAGAAATGACTCCATGTCCTCCTTCCACTGGTGGTAGTTGAAGGAAGTGAGCTGCTCCATTGGACGAGCCATTTTGAATGCAGAGAAGAAGACAGAGATGCTGTAGCGAATGCAGTGAGGAGAAAGAGTTGCTTGTAGCGAATGCAGTGAGAAGAGTTGATAACCTGTAAATCACACAATCAAACAGAAAAAGTAAGGCCGACAGTCTGCACTTTTGGAATTTTCATCACACCCAGCATAGTTGATCAAGCAAGCTTGATCAACAATTCCTTTACTTGGGATATTAAGTGGTAAATTCTCTACTTCTAGTGCAATACTAGAAGGAGAAAATTTGCTCAAAAAAATGATCCAACTGGAGATCTGAGGAGGAGAAGTTCCTTGTCCGCCGAGGCTCTGATACCATATTAAATTGAGCACATAGATCTGTGGACAAACACAAAACTCACAAGATAGATCACACAAATTACTCAGCAATGGAAGAATGAAACAGTGCAAAAATGGCTTGCAGCTGTGAATGCTTTTATTAATAAAAAAAAGTAATTAGATAATAAATACAATCAAGTACAATGGCTAAATAGCCACAAGCAATTCGAATTCATGTGAGGAAATTCGAATTGATTAGACTCTACTTGATTGAATGGTTAACTAACCTTGTCTAAATCATTATCGGAGGACTGAATGGTTAACTAACCTTGTCTAATTCATTATCGGAGTTCATTGAAGTTCTAAATCACAACTTAAGTGTCTAATTCAGTGTTAACTAAGCTTAACTGAATGTGGTAGGTGAGGAATGTGCCACTCCTGCATGCAACCATGCAAACCTAGTGCTAACTGAATGTAGAGGACTAGAACTAAATGTAGAGGACTAGAACTGAATGTAACTGACTCCTAACTGAGCTTGACTAGTCACCAACTCAACTCAACTGACCTAGGTTGGTATCGACACTCCCAGTGGCTCCTAAATTGTAGGGATTGATCTAGGAGGCTCCTAAACTGATGCATGCAAGTGAAATCAGTGGCAGTAGGGATCAATTAGTGTTCCCCACACTTTAGTAACTGGAACATGTGCCCTAATTAGGCCAAGTGGACCCAATGGTGCTAGTGACTAAAAATAGATTGGATGGACTCCCGATTTAGACATGACTCCTGATTTAGACATATGGCCAAATTGGAGAAGGGAGGATTAATAATCCTAACAAAACCATTCCAGGTTTCTTATGTTCCATCCACCATATGTCTCTAGTTTTGAGATGGAATGCCAATCCACTAGATGCATCCTTGATATGCCTTTAGTGCTACCGCATAGAAAAGAAAGCATGCATTGTCTCAGCCGGTTCAAAGTGGACTTAGGAACCCTTGCTAACACAAACCAATACATTAGTATGCCTGTAAGAACTACCCAAATATGTATTAGTCTTCCCCCCAAAGTGAGAAGCCTATAAGACTAGTGGCTAATCCTTTTCTCAAACCTCTTAGCAAGCCATCTCCAATCCTTGATGCCATATCCTATAGGTTTAAGATGATATCCCACATACTTAAAACCTCCATCAATATGATCCATTTTATATGGTAATAGTGCTAAAATGCATTCCTTGGTTTCTTCATCAATTTCATTGTAAAGAAAAGAATATTTTTCCTCACTTATACACATACCAGAAGCCGAGCAGAAAAGATTCAGGGAGTCATAAAAGGCCTTCCATTCATCCAGAGTCCCTATGTCAAATAGTATTACATCATCAATAAAGAGTAAGTGAGTTACAACTAGTAAAGAGGAGATTTTAATACCTTTTATTCTACCTTTTTTTTAGCATCCTTGATAGTGAGACCGAGTCCTTCAATAACTAGGAGAAAGAGAATCATGGAGAGGGTACATCCCTAACGAATACCTCTGGAGGCATTAAAGAATCATGTTGGTATTCCATTGATCAGTACAAAAGAATTCGAGGAACTGATACAACCCATTATTCAGTTAACCCCCTCCAGAGGGACGCCAATTTGTAAAAGTCTCGGAAATTTCTAGTTAACTCTATCAAAAGCTTTGACTAGATCTAGTTTGAGTACCAGAGCTTTTAGTTTTTTTGTTTTAATAGAGTGAAGGATTTCCTCGTTGATCCCCACTGGCTCAAGGATCTGTCTATTTTTTAGAAACCCGAACTGTTCTCTTGAGAGGGCCTTATCCAAGAAGGGATTCAAACGGTTAGCTACAATCTTAGAGATGAATTTTTAGATCAAGTTGTAGATGGAAATAGGTCAAAGTATACATAAGTAACAGGCTTTTCACATTTGGGGCTAAGGGTTAAGAAAGTAGAGTTAATGGATGTGATAACCCTGTCGTATTTTCTGGAGAGTTCCACAACTCTAAGGAGATCCTTCCCAACTAAGTAAAAAAACCAGAGAAAAAATTCAACGGGCCAACCATCAGGACCAGGACTCTTGTCCCTTTTAAAACCTTTTAACGCACCTTCCATTTCTGCTAGAGTGACCTCTGCGGTGAAGACACTAGCATCCTCCTTGGATTTAAACGAGGGAAATAACTTAATAATTTTCAATTGTTCTTGATATGCACGACACCTTGTCCATAAGACAAAGTTCCTCAAACATTATTGTAAAGTTTTGTAATGACAATGACAAAATCAGATTAAAAAAAGTTAGTTTTATCAAGTCAAATAAATTTTTACATCAATGATGATGATGATGATGATTAATGTCCATTGAGACCAACATTGGTCTATCGGACTTTAGGAAGGAGAATACTTGGTTTATTTTAAAATCTTGTTCCCGTGTTCAAAAAGCTTGCCAATAAGGTTTTCAAAAGATCGCTATAGTTTTGACAAGTTAAAAGGTTATAAATGTTTGTATTATATGGTCAAACAATTATTTAAACCATAAAAACAGTATTGTTGTCACTTCAAAGTTTTCTCCATTTTCACTTATTTATTAATCATAAAATAAACCCTATTAAGATCAAAAATTTGAATAGACGTTCTCTCGGCACTTAATTTTGTATAAAATCACTAGTGAAATAAAAATAATATTTAAATTCTAGCCTATCAAGATAAACATCATTCAATACATCATCTCCATTTGAATTTTTTAATATTTATAGTTTATTGTAAAAATTGGGATTAAACTTTATGATGGAATTAAACTTTAGAGTTCATGGTATGAGTCATGATGCTACATACCAGGAACCCACATATATGCAACATATATCCACGAATAGATTTTGCTTCATTGATTCTCCTAGCATGTTATAAAATACCGAAAAATTACTCTAGAGACCAAAAATCCACATGTATGCAACATATATCCAAGAATAAATTTTTGATTGTTGCTCTTTATTATGCATATGTGTGTGTAAGACACAATAAATGTGTGGGAGATCATAAATGTTGAGTTTTCATAGAAAATAAATTGCTATCTTATTTAAAAATAAAATAAATAAAATTATAAGTGTATTTTCATAATTGTAGTGATAGAAACGAAGTGTTTTTAGTCTCCAATTTAGTATAGAGGAGATCCTGTCAGGTTATTCAAATTATGCTAGCCCACATAAATAAAAAATGAAAAATATAAATTACATATAGGACTTAAATAAAATATAAAATATAAAACTAAAATAAATCCATTTTAAACTCAGATCTATAAAGTACATAGAGGGATCTAAAGGCTAAAAAAATGTACATCTCAAGAAATTAGATCTATACTAATCATAAAAGCATTAGACAATAAATCAATAATTTGTTTATAAAAAAATTAACAACTAAAAATAGTTTAAAATATATATATTAATGAATAAATAGAAAAAAAGGAAAAATGTCATTATTTATAAATAACAAGGTTATGTTCAATAAATTGGGTACCAAATTGAAATTGAAAATATTTGGAAAAGTAAAAAGTATATTAAAATTACCAAAATAAAATAAAATAATCATTTTAAATTTTAAATAAATAAAAATAGTTTACAAAGGATAAAATGATTATTAAATAAATAAAAATAGTTTACAAAATATTAAAATAATTATTAAATAAATAAATAAAATTAAGAAAAAATAGTTATAAATAGGTAAAATAATTAAATAATAAATTAAAAAACTTTAATATATATATATACAAAAACTATAATAACATGAGATAAAGTTAAAAACCTGCGCTTCACAAGAATAAAAAGAATCAAAACAATTGAAAAATCAATTTAAAAGTTTTGTTAGCCGTGATGGTGTGTTTAGTTTCTTAATGTTATTTTAATATACTTTTCATTTTTTAATCATATTTTTTTCCCTAAAAATCCTTAGTCACTTTCAAAAATGCCAAAAATAATATTAAATTAGTAAAATAAATTAATATAAATTTACCTTAACTTTACATATTATACGTTTTTTTTTTTTCCTCGGAAAAAATCATAATTTTATTTCAAAGTAGAACAAAATTACATCTGCACATGTAAGCGGATCACAAGGATCCCTACATTGTCACAATTGACTATCTCATAAAATTCAAAC
>LPNX010614655.1:465712-514191 GCA_001517045.1 Pseudotsuga menziesii
CCTGGACGGGTATCGTCCTAGAGCCTTCCAGAGATGGAGAAACCAAAGTAGCCCCTGTCTTCAGACTATCTTCGAATAATCCCCCAGGCACCTTCATAACTTTGTCCACCTCACACAGGACTGAAGTAAAGGGGAGTTCGCTGGAAACAGCCTGCACCACAGGAACTGTGTCCACCTCCCGATCTTCCACTGGCCCATTATTCCTGACCCCCACCGCAGCAGCAACCCCCACCTCCTTTGTAGCTTCTAATCCATCAAAAACTACTTCAACCAGTGGTTTGCGGGCCTTAAAGGGAAGTGGGCATTTGGCCACCAAATGTCCATATGTATGACATCGAAGACACCGAAAAGGCACACCCACATAGTCGAGGATTTGGACAAAGTCCCCATCCTTAGACTGTACAATTATCTCAGAGGAGAGTCCCTTGCATATATCAATATTTACCAGAATTTTGGCTACCGTATACTTACCAGTCTCCAAAAAAGAAAAATCAGCACATACAAATTCCCCCAGATAATTCCCTATTTCAGCAAAATGGTTCTCATTCCATAAATGCATGGGAAAACCTGGAAGTTTTACCCACAGGGCTCCTTGTTAATATTTTTCATTTGCGAATCGAAAAAAGGGGTCCATCTTTTCAATACAATAGGAACCCCAAGCATAGACCACTGTCTGCTCAGGACAGCGTCAATCGCCTCTTTACTGTGCAAGATGAAAGAAAACCACCCTTTAGTTAAAACCCGAACTTTAGGAGCAGACTCCAGCAAGAGATTCCACTGATCTACCGCCCACCTCCGGAGAAAATCATGGCCAAGACGTTTGCCACGGACATGCCCAACCACTGCTGTTAAAGACATATCCTCTGCCTCTACCAATGTAACATCAACCCCCAGCACTAGCTTATCCCTACGCTTCCGATCTTTAACTGCCTTTGGACCTTTATGAGATCCCTCCTTCGCTGATCCCCCATGGTTAGGAGTAGGGGCAGAGCCCTTTTCAGGGAGCTCCGCCGAAGAAAGTTCAGGGAAATTTGTAAAGTCCCTGATCTGAGGTGAGAGAGTGCTCCTGAGAAGACCAGCGAGGTCGGGCCTTTCTACACCCAAACCCTCCGGTGTCTTTAGATGTGTTAAGACCGCCTCCAGACCCTCTAGACCCATCGATTTGAAAGGCGATGAATTCCTGATATTTTTAGCCTGAGTACAATCATTCTTTGCCAACCCCACTACCTCCACGAGCCCAGTGGGGACCCCTGGCCCCCAACCTGTCATCAAAGATCCAGTCAGCACCCCCTGCCAACCCAATGCACCAGAAAATCTGCCTTCAACGAAAATATCTCTTTCATGGGTCCCATCTGAGGTGTAATCCACCTCCTCCTCCATGCCTCCCCACCAAACCACATCAAAGCCCGTCAGACCACATACCCGAACCCCAAGAACTACCTTGTAGCTGCTGCCAAAATCCTCCTACATCAGTGAACTCTGATATCCAAAGAAAATCCAGCGATCTATGCAGGCCTGGATCAGAGATCTTCCAGAACCAACCAATCTAGCAAATCTGAACCTTGCGGTCCAAACTCCACCATCAATCGTTCCTCCTAAGCTCCCATCATACATCTGGTGATTGGATGAACACTGATATCTGCTATCAGATCTCCATAATTGTGATCAAATCTCAGATCTCCAGTGTAGCCAATCAAGGCAAACATCACAGCTCTCCTCTGGCTCTGTAACCCGATCCCTCACATGATAAAATCTGTAGTATCAACAATCTCGCCATATTTTTTTGTTAATGATGCAAATCAATATTAATCTTTGAATCCGTGCCTCAGCAGCCTCGATCCACTACGATCTACATGCATCGACTGTCAGCATATGAAATCCCTGCTAGTTCGAAGTTCAGCTCCCCCGTGACCTCCAAAGCCAAACTCCTCAACAATTCTCCATATTCCTTCAGTCCTCCAATGTCAGTTTAGTATTTTCACGCTAAAGACCACCACAGCCTCGGCCTCGGCCTCGGTCTCACCCTCGCCTGGTGCGAAGTCTCATGGCCCAATTTCAGTGATCCCCATCCAAAAATCTTCCTGTCATTAGAAAAGAACTTCATATTATACGTATTTTATTAAGGTAACTACATTGTTTTTTTTAATATTTATGCTCATTAAACAAGACTAAAATAAAATTATGTTGATTTTCTTAATATATTAATAATAACCACTTTAAAATAGAAAAGGTTAAATAAATATAAATTATAAAGTAATTTTATATTTTAAATTAAAAATATTTATGATAATTTATTTAAAAATAAATCATATTTTTAAAATTTAGCTTAAACTATTTTAACTTATGAATGAGTGATTCTACACATATCCTATCATTAAAAAAATTAGTTTTCTTATATTTAATAATTATGAACATTTCTCTCTATAAAGTTATAGATATAAATCTAATTATAAGAAAATTTAAATATATAATAATGAAACGTATATTATTTAAGTTATCATTTTTATAATTAAGATGAAGCTATGGATGCAATTTGAATGGTTATAATCCTTTCTAAACCTTCTCATTGGAGCTAGGGTTCCTACGCACTCTCTTGCAGTTTCTGCCACCATGGTTTCTCCTCTAGTTCCTCTGTAGGGGGAGGCTATTTCCTTTGACTGATTCAAATAAACTACTTCCTCAACGATTACTACGAGCTCTAAGCCAAACAGAGACTCTGAAGCAAGGTTTTGTAAGCTTGATGCGGCCCCTGAGGTCACCCTCTCCTCGATTATAGCAAAGAGTAAAATTGTGGCTTTATTTAAAAAAAGTTTGATTGGAGATTTTATGGGTCTCTAGCCTTCTCCTAAAGCCATCTAAGTCTGGCTGAATAAAAATTGGAGGCCTCTAATCAAAGGCAAGGTGGTTCAAAACTTCCGTGGTAAGGGTTTTTTTGTGTTTCTATTTGAGTTTAAAAAAAGACATAGAGCTCATCTTTATAATGGTCCATACTTTATGGGGCCGAGAGGAATGTACTTGAATAGATGGAATGGATCCTTTAATCCAGAGAAAGATATACCCTCTACAATTCCAATCTAGGTAAATCTTCCTCACCTGCCTTTGCATTTCTAAGGGGATGAGGATTTACGGGCTATAAGGAATGCGTTGGGAAAGTACATTGATAAACAAGAGCCCAAACTACCTTTATTTTCTTGTGCAAGAATTTGTGTAGGGTTAGATTTGGAGAAAGTCCTACCAAAGGAGATTAAATTGTCAATGGAGGGTTGGAATCATTTGCAGAGATTGATTATAAACACATCCCCTTTAAGTGCAAATATTGTCATGAGTACGGGCTCTTTGCCAGTAAGTGCATGGAAAAGAGAGTGCAAGAGGATTAACCTAATAAGGTGGAAGAATGACATACAATGTCTAAGAAAGAAACAAATACCATTCCCAATCCACCTACCCCCCATTCTAGCGCAAGAGGTCAATCTAAGAACAAGTTTCATGCCTTAGCCAATCTAGATGAGGGCGTGGGAGAGGAAGGAGAGATAAGGGAAGAGAGGACAAAAGAAGTCAAGAAATATTAGCTAGAAGTAACGGAAATGGGTCAAGTCAGAAACAATGAACTACCTATGGCAGAGAAACCAACCTATGAGATGAGATTAGGAGCCTCAGAGTCAATAAAACATTCAATGTCAAAGACCTCGCAGGAGGAATCATCTGATTTTAGAGAGGAAGAAAAGGATTATCCTGAGAAGAAGGGAACAAAATCAAACAAAACTCATTGTGAGGAGCAAGCAGAAAAGGAAAAAGAGGAAGGGAAGCAAGTCAACTTAGATCAACATGTTAAAATCATGATGCCATGAAAGAAACTCATGGGAACGAATGAGAATCAGAAGACCAGGAATACCCCCCTCAGTGCCAAGAAATGATGAAGGTAGTCTCCTAGAACTATAGAGGTTTGGGAGGTAAATACAAAACTGAAGTTATTATAAATATGATCAAATATTAACAAATTTCCATACTTCTTGTCTAGGATACAAAGATGTGTGAGAAATAAATATAGTAAGGAAGTAATGAAAAAGATGTGGGAAAATGGCAACGAAATATTAGTAAAATCATCCAGAAGTTCATGAGGGATCCTGAAGTGGTGGGATAAGAGAAGGTTCTCCCTAATAGCCAATTGGGAAAATACGAACTAGCTATTGGTGGAACTAGAAGATGTTGAATACAATGAAATAATATGAATTTATAATGTGTATGGTCCAGTTTTGCATCATAAGAAGTTGGAATTTTGGAGGTCCCTAGAAGAGCTTAGAGAAGCTGGCCTTAGCCAAAATAGTATCGTAGAAGGGGACTTCAATGAAACCATCTCCTCTCCATAATGGCATGAAAGTATGAGACCCCTTTGGAGAATCGCTAGAGGATTTGCATGATGCATGGGTCCTTATTGAAATCAAACCAATGAAAGGGCTATACACCTAGAACAATAGAAGAATAGGGCTTGGACATGTTGCGACAAGGATTGACATATTCCTGGTAAGAAATCATTTTCTCTTGAAAATAAGTATTCCTCGTACTAATATTCTTCCTTCTTTCATCTCTGATAAAAAACCAATTTTGATAGAATTTAGAGCCCTGGAAAATGGTGGCCCTATCCCCTTTAAGTTTATCTCCTCTTGGCTCAAAGAGGAGGAAGTCTCTAACATTGTTGCTAAAATTTGGAAAACTCATGTATCGGGTACTTTGAGCTTCATTTGGGAGTCTAATATGCATGCGACAAAAGACACTATCAAACTTTGGGAAACCTCTCTGATGGATCCTGACTTGGAAAGGCATAACCTTGTGTTAGAGCTTGAGTAGTTGCCTACGCATCTTCAATAAATGGAGATCAATGAAGGGGAATTGGGTAGTGAGAAATACTTAGGAGAGAAGATTCTAAAGATGGGAAGGAAGGAAGAAGAAGAGTGGAGGAAAAAGTCTCGTTGATGTGGCTCAAACTTAGGGGAAAAACACTAAATACTTCCCCAGTCATTTAAGAAAGAATGAGGAAGAACATTCTTTTTGAGCTAGAAAGTGAACGAGGAGAGAAGCTTACCTCTCTGCATCATATCAAAGAGGAATCCTATAATTTTTTTGGCATCTATACCAGGAAGATGAGGTAGATGATGAGATAAATATAGAATATCTATGTAGGAACTTTTTGACAGTGATCACTAGTGAATACAATGAATATATTTTTAAGTCGGTCAAAGAAGAGGAGGTTAAGAAAGCAATTTGTTCTCTTCAGCCAAACAACTCTCATGGCCTAATGGTTTTACCATAAGCTTCTACAAAAGATTCAGGAGCTACATCAAAAGGGATCTTTGCAAAATGTTGAATTGCTTAACGGGAAGAGAAAAAATAGGGAGAGCCACCCATTCCTCCTTCATTGATCTAGTCCTAAAAGAAAATAATCCCACTTCAATCAAGAGATTCAGACCTGTCTCTTTGTGCAATTCATCCTACAAATTTTTAACTAAGATTATTGCTAGCAGGCTCAAAAAGTTTCTTCATAAAGTTATGTCTCGTAATCAGGGTGGATTCCTCATGGGAAGGAAAATCATGAACAATCTTATTAGTGCAAGAAGCTATTAATTCAAGATTTAGTATAAAAGAAAAGGGTATGGCCATCAAATTAGATATCGCAAATTCCTTTGATAGAGTAAGGCATAGTTTCCTGTTTAAATTTCTTGAATCTTTTGGGTTTGCTGGAAAAGTCATCAAATGGATCAGAGCGTGTATCAGTAATCCATGGATCACCCCTTTGGTAAATGGGAGGCCCACCTTTTTTTCGGGTGCCAAGGGGTCTCTGCCAGGGCTTCCCCTTATCTCTATTTCTCTATACCATCATGGCAGAAGCTCTTAGCAGAACCTTAAATAAAAAAAGGTGGGAAACTCTCTCCCTGGGATAGGAATTGCATGTGGATTCAAAGCACCCGATCACGCCCATTTTGTTGATGATACCATCTTGCTTGGAAGTGCCTCAAAATTGATAGCCAAAAGCTTCAATGATGTTATGTCCTCCTTCCTTCTAGCCTCTAGCAAAGAAAATAATCAATATAAATGTTGTGTTTATAGTTGGAATTGCTATCCCATTCTTACCTTTGAGATCACCAATATATTTTGGTTTAAAGGTCTTAGCTACTGGTCCTCATTTAGATACCTGGGAGTCCCCATATCCCTTAAGGAAAGTAAAGCTTGTGATTTGGAAGGTACAATACAAAATATTAAGTGCCATATCATTTCTTAGGGTATTAAATAGTTAAATCTGGTAGGGAAGCTTACTTTGATAAAGTCAGTCATCTCGTCCTTCCCAATTGTCCTCTGCTCCTCACTCCTTTCCCTTGCATGATGATGAGAAATATAAACAAAGAAATTAGAAGGTTTTTATGGCAAGGTAGAAAAGATGGTAAGAAAACTAATTCATCTTATTAAATGGGAGGCTGTACGAAATGAAAAAATAAGGGAGGAGTGGCTATACGAGAACCAAGGTTAATGAATTTGGATTTGGGTTCTAAGCTTCTTTGGAGAATCATTACAAGGAAGGAAGAATGATGGAAAGAGGTGATTCACAAGAAATACATAAAACAACCCAGAATCCGGTGTCTTGACTATAACCTTTAAGGATGGGGGTCACAGATTTGGGGTTTATGCAAGTATGCCTTTCCTTTAATCAAGAATCAGTTACACTGGGTTCCAGGAAGTGGAAGAAGGATCAGCATATGGGAATATATCATCCTTAACAACTCTCCTTTAATGGAGATGGATAAATCTGGGGAATCAAGGGATCACTGCAGGAGAAAGGTATCTTAAAACTCTTTGGCCTCTCTATCTGGTATGAAAATGGAATATGGATGGGTTGGAAAAGATTGGATGTCCCTAAACATTTGGATGTAGATTATAACGAACTCTTCATAGAGCTAAATGAAAAATCTCCAGGGGGTGGGGTATAAAAGTATTTTATAGTGTTAAGGAGGGTTACGGGGTTATGTTCAAGGATCTCCCTTCTACCCCCTCATCTAGTATATGGAGAAAGGTTTAGAATCCTAACTTCCCTCCTAAGCTAAACACCTTTCTTGGTTGGTTGTTCATCAAAAGATTCTTACTAATGACAACCTCAAAAGAAGAGGTTTTGAAGGTCCTAGTAGGTGCATTCTTTGTAAATGTGATGAATATACTAACAAGGATATTTTATAGAGTGTTGTTTTGCTCGAAAAAATTGGGAAGCACTGGTACTAGGACTCTTGCCCAAAACGAAGGATTTTTTCAAGGATGGAATAGAAAATTTCTAGTCTCTCTCAATGGTAAGTGCTCTTTGGAAAATATATGGGTAGTCACTCCTAAATATGTCCTTTAGAAAATATGCCTCCCTATAAATAGAGAAATATTTGAAGAAAAGCAAGCCTCTCCTAAAAGGGTAACAACTAGATCTAAGATCCGAATGACATAGTATCTCTCGAAGCAAGGTTTGGCCTTTAAACCTTCACATAATCTTTTCCCTTCTGAACTTCTATGGGATGCGCATCCATTGAGGGTTTGATCCCTTCAATCCGAAAGAATTCCTTACAAAGATAGCTAGGAAATTGATTTTCCTTTAGACTAATTTCAGGGATGGTGCACGAATCAAAAGAATTATTCTTTCTTCTTCGATGGTGCTTTGAAAGGAAACCCTAGGGACACAAGTGCCATAGGGGTCAATTTTTACCCTAGAGGGGAACATGTATCTTTCCATGCTTGGGGATTGGGATGAAATATGAATAATCAATCCGAGTGGGAAACCTTAATGCAACTTATTGAATTTATGCAAGACCTTTGCATTGATGATTTCTAGGTATTTAGAAATTCTTGGATAGTTATTCAATTCACACAGAACATCCTATCTGGGAAGAGGAAAGAGGCATGTAAAGTTCATAAGAGAATCATATCTTTCATCAAGGACATTTTCAAAGTTCAGTTTCATCATATCAAGAGGCATAACATTACCCTCGTCGATAAGCAATCTAATATTGGAGTTAATCTTAGTCAAGGGGAACTTTTGGTGGGTAATTCCCTCATACATATAGTTAAATGGGTGAATTGTTTTCAAGGATAATATTAAGGGGTCTCTTAGCCTCCACCCTTTTGGCAGTAATGGAGACATTCATTTGGGACTTGGTGTTATGGGATAGAGTCGTCCTTATGGCGGTGGAATTTAAGGCGTCTGGGATAGGTGGATTAATTTGGTGGCAACCGGGCTTGACCTCTTATCATGACAACCTGACCATTAACTATCATGTTCTCTCCTTACATTCTCCTGGAAAGTTTCATTTCAAATTCATTTCAAGATTTGGGATGGATGGTCTCCCGTATGGTTTGGGTCTTGTTGATTTATATAGCTCTCAAGTTATAGGTGGTTGCATGTTTTTTGTGTAGAATACCATACATAAACCTGAGTTTGTTGTTTGTGGGGATCCCTTGTGTGAGAACAATATTAGAGCCATGGAAAAGCTCTCTGCTAAATATTTTCCTACAAAGGAGGACATAATGGAAGAAATTTGAAATGGTGTTCATAATTTGAACATTGCAATGACAAATTACAAAAGGATTCTCTGTTGTCTGTATGAGATGTCAAAGGAAGCTTTGGATGAGATTAGGAGCATTTATTTGGACATTTTGTGCATGGAAGCCCGTTTGTATTATCTAAAAAGTGGGTATCATGTGCAAGTGGGAGAAGTCAAGGACATTCGTCTTAAGATGCCAAAAATGGAAAGAGTGATGGGAGGCAAGCTTGTTGAGTTGCACAATGCCATCATCAAGATGAAGTGAGTACATCATGAGTATAGGATGCATGCCAATGAAAGGAATAAAGCTCGCTGCGTCCAACTCAAAGAAATTATTGAAGAACTGCATGCAAAAATCAACTTGCTTGGTGGAGGAAATAGTGGGCCTTCTCGTAAGCAGACTGAGGCTTCCCCTATGGATGAAGTTTCCACTATTCAGTCAGTTGAGGAAGAAAACCTAGTATTTATTACATGCGGCTAGTACCTAAGAATATACTCTATTAGGGGAGTTACAATAGTTTTTGGAAAGCTTTGTCGTGCTTTGTTTAAAATTGAGTAGTTTTGAAATATGGACTATGTGTCCTTTTTTTTTGCTTAAGATTTGTTATTTTATAACCTTTTGAGCCTTTGGGGCATATGTACTCTTTTTTAGATATATAATATACAACTACTTCTTGTTTCACTTTAATTTTTTTATCATTTTTATAATTAATAAATTGATAACTTGTAACCATATAAAATTATAGATATAAACCTAATTATAAAAAATTAAATATATAATAACGAAATTTATATTACTTAAAATATCATTTTTATAATTAATAAATTGATAACTTATACCAATTTAATATTATTACATTAAAGTGAATAATAATTTTTTGAAAATATTTTTCAAATCTAGGCAAAAGTTTCAAAACTTTAAATCTGTTTATTGGAATCTTCAATTAAAGATACTGAAGTAAAGATTATGTCAATGTTTAAACGTGAGAGCCCAAATTGTTTGCATCGCTGAACATTATGAATTTTTTTTTTCAGTAGAAAAAATACCAGACCTTGTTATTCAAATGAATCAAAGATCATCATCTACAAACATAACGGAGACAAACTCCTAAGAGAGTTCTGAAAGGGATCCTTTTGGATCAGAAAAACATAAACATCATACTGCAGGAAAACAAGAAACAACATGTTTTGTATCAGGATTTTATCATCACTCCTGTGGACACAGGTCAGATTTTTTATCTAATCCCAGATATGAGCAGCAATGACATATAGAGTGAGCATGAAAATATGACAGAAAGTCTCCTCATAAAGAACTAGCTCCCTGCATACATGAAATATGAAAATGGTGCTTAAAGAGATAGCACAAACTAAAATAACAGAAAATCACCATG
Source organism: Pseudotsuga menziesii (assembly GCA_001517045.1). NCBI lineage: Eukaryota > Viridiplantae > Streptophyta > Pinopsida > Pinales > Pinaceae > Pseudotsuga > Pseudotsuga menziesii. The sequence continues at coordinate 475,668 of LPNX010614655.1, forward strand.
ATCTGTAGTCTTGTCATCCCAAAATTCCTGGAATTTCCCATGACCTGAATCCAGAGAAAGAGTATATTTAGAGAGACTATCTGCAATCTGGTTATGCTCACGGTATATCATGTGATTCATAATCAAATCCAGGAAATAAAGTAGTAAGTCTTTCAGTTCATCACACCAGTGGTTCAGATGAGGTATGTTCAAAGAGCCTTTTCCAGATGCCCAAGTTATGATGACAAGGGAATCTCCAAAAATTGTGTGAAGAGAAATTCCCAATTCCTTTGAGACAAAGAGGATAGCCCATAGCGCTAACAGTTCCGATTTTGTGTTTGTACTTCTACCACAACCCATAGAAAACTGTATACTGTGTGAATTACTCAAGAAAAGAATAAAATCTGCCCCCCCCCCATGTTCTTGGTGGCTGCACCATCGAAAAAAACGCAGGGATACAACAGGTTGGGAGGCATTCCAATCAACCTGTGTTTAATCTTTTTTTTAGGAACAGGGTAAGTATGGTAGAGCATTTCAATATGTTTAATGACAGGAAGAATGGCTAGCAATGTCCCTTTGAATATGCATAAGTTCCTGTGAATCCAAATAGCCCATAGAGTGAATAAGGGCAAGTAAATATATGGGAAGTTCAACGAGTGTTTCTTTACCCAATTTTCGAGAAGTAACCGGACCGTAGAGCCAACAGAGACAGCATAAAAGGAACCTGAATTGTGCTGTTCAGTAACTGCAGCATAATTTCCCTTGTCATCATGAACATTATGAAATTAACATAAATAAATAAAAGAAAGATTATATAGGTTGATTATTAAGTCAATGCTCCAATTCAATATCTATCTTTCATCCCATTCAAACCTTGGCTCGCTTGAATTTATCTCATCCCATCCTAACCACTATTCACAAAACTAAAATGTTATGACCGCTCAACATAGTTAAAATCATTCTCAAATTGATATTTGTACACTTTAGGTACAGATATAATGATTTAGGTACACTTTAGGTACATATATCAAAATATTATAAAATTGAGACACCTTAGATACAAATATAAATTCTTCTTCCTATTCTCCGAGGAAGATGAACCACAAGACTAAGGAATGGATGTGCATACAATGCTAAGGTGGAGACTATTTGAATCATTTCTCGTATCAACAACATTGGATAATCCCTCAAGCACAAGAGTTGACCAGTTCAATTTCAATGTTCATTTATTAAGATGTTTTTTTTTCACACAAATAAGAGGTGGTTCACCATTTGTTAGAGGGCTAATCCACCTGTCATAGTTCCTATCAGCACGTGAATCGAGATTACAATCATTCATATATTCATAATGGCTTAATAAGAGCATACATGTCACTTATAAGAATTGAACCTGGGTGAAGAGGATAACATTCATTCCTCCCAACCACCCAAGCTACAACCAATGGATGAATATTTTAAGTGCATGGTTGTGAAGAAGTTGAATGAGAATATTGGAGGTAAAAAAAATGATCTGTGAGATTGATGAAATAGCTACTGCAATATTTGAAAGCTTGTGATTGCATCAAAGATATGCACCCGATTTTGATTAAAAAATTTTTTTCGTATATTTAAAGACATAGAAGACTTACCTTACATCCCAAAAAAGAGTGAGATGTCCCTAAATAAAATTGGAAGCTAAAAGAGGGAAAAACAAGAGAAACATAAGCAAGTAATTGAATGGAATGATTTTTGTTCTTCAAACTAACCACTTCTTTGTCACAATTGCACTATCAATTCAATGAGCCATCCTAAATTCAAAGCGAAGCGAGAATCATGACTGGTTACGTGTTAGTTTGGAAACATTAAAAAGCATGAGCTCGAATTTCAAAGCGAAGAGACTAGTTCCACGTTTGTTTGGAAATTATCAATGTCATCAACATGGACACGTGGAATGGTGGATGGATAATAAAATATACACATGGTAAGCTGTCATTCATCAAAGAGATGATGATTTGAAAACTATCATGTACCCTTCCTAGAAGCATATGGAGCCACTCCACTTATCCATTAGGTTCCCATGTGTTCAAGTGGAAATTAATTCTATTTGGGAAATAATTAAAATTACAATAAAAATTGCCTAGTAAAAAATGTCAAAATTCATTCAAAGGAAAGTTTGTCCACTTATGGATTGGGATAACAAATAGGTGTAAAATGGGTCCCAAGGGTTGTTATTATTTTTTTTATGTGTTCAAAAGGATAAGGAAGCACTCAGGTCAAGTTTGGGCCAAATTTGGACCATTTCCATAAAATAGGGAAATTCCATTATTTAAGGGAAGAGGTTGGAACTCTTCATTTGGGGCTTAGATATAACCTCCCTTGATGTGGTTATAAGTTGTAATGATGAATATTTGGTCTAAGGAGGTCGAATTCAGACTTGTGTAGCAATAGGTGACCAAGCAAAGCGCACTTGTGGAGTTTAAGGAGGAGTTTGGAAAATTCAATGCTTCTATGACTAGATCTCTTCCAAGGAGTGGTTGGTGGTTAGTTGTAGTGGGGGAACTTGGTTTATTACCCCCCATGGTATTTTCCCATGGTTTTGAGGTATATTTGAATCTATATAAACATTATAAAGCACAATTCTTGGGGTTGGCTATTTGATTATTGATTTGTATCGAGAGTTTGCTTGGGCAAATTCCAAGCTTGGGAGATGTTCCCCTTGAAACCATTAAGGGAGATGTTCCCCTAATATTTTGTTTGAGGAGTGGAGTTTCACAAATTTTATTTTATATTGATGATAGTAGTGGTAACAGGTGTTGGTGTGGTAGTGGCAAATCACATGCTACATTTGTTCTCCTTGAGTTTCTATGTGTTTTTTGAGTGATCTAATGAAGTGAATTTTTTTTAGAAGAGCCATTGATATACCTTGGATTGTAAACTACCTCTATGGTGTATTTTTAATCTCTACATCAACAAAAAAATAAATTTGAGTTTTGATACTGAGATTACGTGACTTTTGTGCATTGATTATTTTACCTATGCTCTTTATGCCATGAAATATGATTAGTTTTTACTTTTGATTTGGAAAACTAAATTCAGAGTGTCCAAATTAAATTCTGAAGGTACCTATAGGTGGAAAAGATAAAATAGGACCATAGCCTACTCTCCTTTCATAAATTCGTTTCCCTTAGAGGTGATTTGGGAAGACTTGGAAATCACCTTCCAGCGTAGTCCCCAACTAGTAATTTCCATTTTTGGAGCTCGTTTTGCATAATTAGAACTATGAAATTTTTTAATAATTAATCACTATAGGTAATAGTATAACAGAGCCCCTAGACACTTACAAAAACCCTCTATGAGTTCCCAAGTCCCTTTCTTACCTGAAAAGTAAAAAATTAGAGTCTTCTTGTGTTTTTCGAGCTAGTGTACCTAATCCTTAGTGAGTTTGGACTAGGTACATCATAGTGGTATCAAAGATATTTCCTCTATCCCTATGTGGCATAAATTTATGAGCCCAAAGAGAATACCACCTTCTAGGGATGAAATCTAAGGCAACCAACTCCAGATCGGTAGGTAGATCGAGATTCCATTGAAGCAGAGATCCACAAAGAAGGAGAGACACCAAGGATGGAAGAGAATTATAATGAAAAAATATATTATTCATAATACATGTCAAAAAATATTGACAAGATTGAGGGAATTCCACAGAAACTTGACAATCTTGATGAAATTGTACGATCTTTGCAAGAGTTGGTTCAGATGTATGGGCAACAAGGATTCAAGGTTGGTGAAGAGAGTGGCCATAATCATCACCAAAAGGGAAAAGACCATATGGTGAAAATATATTCTCAAGGATAGGGCCACATAATCAACCCTGTGAGTACAATGAGAGATATGAATTTGATTATGAAATTCCTTACTCAAGAGCATATGAGGATACATGTGATGAAGATAAAGGCGACTATAGGGGTTTTCATGAGTACTATGAAGACCAAAGAGATCCAAGAGGAGGATCAAGGGAACCAGCCCCAAAATATGAGCTAAGGAATGCCTTGTGTAATATTGTACTTCCATATTTTGATGGATCTCCAAGCATGCATGCTAGATAATGGATCCATAAGCTTGAGACTTACTTTGAATTGAATCCCATGTCACCAGAGGAAGCACTCAAGGTGGATATTCTTCTTCATATATCTAGAGATGCACATGATTGATGGTACTATGGAAAGAACACCTTGGTTCATGAGCGTGTGACCAATTTCCAGGAGTTCAAATGGAGATTCAGAGAGAGGTTTGACAGGGTGGATCCTCACAAGCCCTTTTGGGATCTTACACAGCTCAAGCAAGCTAGGTCTCCTGAATCCTACATTGATGAGTTTTTGAAACTCTTAGTGAGGGTGCATGAGGTATCTCAAGAGAGTTTGGTGCATATGTTTGTAGAAGGATTGGTGAATCCATTGAGGGGGTTTGTCAAATATGGTGGACCTATTACTCTACAAGGAACCATATGCAAGACTAGATATCTACAAGATAATATGCCTAGATTCCAATATATTCCTAAAGGCAATGCTACCACAAATGATCCAGGAGGATCCAGGAAGGCCAAATTTTCAAAGTCCTCCAATCTCAGAAAAACTAGTGCAAGATCTAAGGGCTCACCGAGATGATTCCAACGGCGTTAGTTTCACCTCAAACGGACTTTGTATGAGAAAGTTATCGCGTTCTGTTCTATGAGGTCAATAGGCAAAATTGGCAAAAAGAGGTGCCACGTGGCACCACTGACAGGGTGACACGTGGAATCCATACTGTACAAACATGATGACATGGCATGTGTATGAACCAATGGGAGGATGACATGTGGCATCCGTATGGTATAGACAAGATGACATGGCAGGTGTACGAACCAACCAAAAGACGACACGTGGCACGTACGGAATCTGAATTGGCAAACAACGTGGCAGTACGGCTCGTCCAACCAGTAGTATGACATGTCCAGTCAATAGCCAAGTGGAAGTATGGCGGTAAAGGTGAACCAATCACTGGACTCCACGTGGCAAAACGATATTGGGCAATAGAACTTTCAAAGTGTTTGTGGCCTCCACGGGGTTCGACCCTGTGGCCTCTCCTGCATAAGTGCTCTGCCTTACCATTAGCCCACAAGGTGTTCCTTGTATAAGGCATGGAATTAAATTTATTTAAAGTGTGCTTTGGAAGTTAGAGCCCCAAAGGGGCTGGGGCTTAGCCCCGACCCTGGTTCTTCCTCCAGCGTGACCGAGAGCTCTGACCAGCACGTGAGCCTGTGCTCTATTTCAACACATGTCTTTTAACTGCACTATATAAAATGGGTTATAAGTGGATCTAAAAACAAGTTACATTACAAAAAATTTGTTTTAAGAAAAAAAACCATACTGTGGGTTCAATGAACCATGTGGTTTTGGGGGAAAAGAATTTTATTGTAATATTCTAAAAATATAAACTGTGGTTGGCATAGTTGTAACTATGTCAACTACATAATTTAAGAAGAGCCTAACCAAGTGTGGGGAGTTGGAACCATATGCCTTCTTGGGAAAAATTTGTTGTAACCAAAGAGAACATGAGGAAAATGTGAAGAGGGGCAAGTCATGGCTATATAAGCCCCCTTAGTTGCCATTTGCCACTCATGCTTTGGAGTGGAGACTTTGTAGCTAAAGGAGAGAGGGGAGATTGCGTAGCTCTGTAGGAGGAAGGTACAAGTGTTTATACTCATTTTACATCGTCTTCAGGCTCCGGAGTTGCTGGAAGCAGTCTTGTTGTGTTTTGGGCAGCGGTTCTCTTCCTGACCATTGTCGCCAAGGTATCATTGTATCATTGCCATGTATTTTGCCTTATGCTAAGAGTATAGATCGGCCCTCCTATTGAGAAGCAGGCTCGGAGACGTAGTCCATCCTGGACAAACTCCGTTATCAACTTGTTGTCTTTATGTGCATATCGTCTATGCTGTTTGGTTCTCTTCTTATGGATTTGTGAGCTTCATTCATGCTCTTTATGCAATTCATGTTAACGTCATAGAGTAGCAAAGATCTTGTTTTCAGATCAACAAAGTTAAAGGATCATAGGTATTAAACTAGGGAATTCAAATATGCACTAAAAAGTATCATGGGTGGCACACCCAAGAAGGAAAACATCATCTTGGAAAGGGATGAGTTGAGGAGAAGGAAGCTTTGCTTCACTTGCTAAGAACAATAGAATGCAGGCCACAAATGTGCCAAGGGAAAGACATTGCATTGAGGTTCTTTCAGAGAGTGAAGAGGAATAAGAAGGTGATGACGACTCCAAAATGAGGAAGAGGGAGGCTATGAGACAACTCATAATGAGAAACCACTTCCTGAAAGTGGCAAGATTGCAGTACGTATAGGTGGAGTCCCATGCTACCACACACTCAGATTCGAGGGAGTGGTACAGGGGAAACGAGTCGCAATTTTAGTTGATGGAGGTGCTACTCACAACTTCATTGATTTAGCCTTGGTTGAAAGAAGGAACATTCCAATGGAAAACTTTTGTGGTTCCACAGTCATTATTCCAAGAAATAAATCTATAGGTTGTACCAAGTGGATTCCAAAGTTGTATGTCACCATAGGAGATTATACTCTGACCGATAGCTTCTACGTGGTTGATACCAACACGGTATATGGGGTTCAATGGTTGTTCTCCATTGGGGATCATTCTATGAACTATAAGATTCTTGAAATGAAGTTCAAGGATCCAAATGGGAAACATCTTTTTTTGAAGGGAATCCATACTTATCCAAATCAAGTGGTGTCTTTGCACAACATGAGGTCTATCATGAGGCATAAAGACATTTAGTGGGATGCAGAGTGTCTTATTACTTCACAAGGAACAAGCATTGATATTTCTCACCATCATGAGGACATTCAAAGGATTTTGCACAAGCATGAGAAGTTTTTTGGAGACCTTCCATATGGGAGGCCATTGGATAGGGGGGTAGATCATCGGATTGAGTTAGAGGTGGGAACCCAACCCATAAAGATCCACCACTACAAGAATCCAAATAGGTTCAAGGGAGAGATATAGAAAGCCATCAAGGAGAAAGTACCAATCTCAAGCCCATTTGAATCATCAATGGTCCTAGTGAAGAAGAAGGATGGAATATTACGCATGAGTATTGACTGTAGGGATCTCATCAAGAAGACCAAGAAGAATCAATATCCTATTCCAAGGATTGATGAATCAATGGATGAAATCCATGGGGAAAGGTTCTTCTCCAAGATAGATCTATGTTAGACTGGTTACCATCAAATCAAAATGCATGAGGAGGATATACAAAAGAAAATTTTTTGATGTCATTGTGGACATTTTGAGTTTTTAGTCATGCCTTTTGGGTTGACTAATGATCCAACCACATTCCAATATTGCATTAACAAGCTGGTGTTTGGTAAGAAATTACATAAGTTTGTTCTTGTGTTCTTTGATGATATCTTGATTTATAGCAAGTCATGGGATGAGCATATGCACCATTTGGATATTGTGCTAACCATTTTGATAGATAAATCCTTCTATGCCAAATCATCTAAATGTGAGTTTGGAATGATTGAGATTATTTATCTTGGTCATGTGATTGGACAAGAGGGGTTCAATGTACACATGGAAAACATCAAACCCATACTTGATTGACCTATTCCAAGGAATCTCAAGGAGTTGAAAGGTTTCATTGGAATTTGCACTTATTACAGGAAGTTTGTCAAAGGATTCTCCAAATTCACTGCTCCATTGGCATATCTCACTAAGAAGGGCGCATTTTGTTGGTCCAAGGAATTTAAACAAGCCTTCAGGAGAATGAAGGAAGTCATGAGTAGTTTCCCATGTCTATCCATTCCCAATTCCACTCAACCATTTATGTTAGAGTGTGATGCTTCAGGAGATGGAATTGGGGTTGTTTTGATGAAAAATATGCATCCCATTGCTTATGAGAGCAGAATATTGCAGCCACATGAGAGAAATTACTCCATATATGACAAGGAGATGTTATGCATTATGCATTCTTTGTCTAAGTTTAGACAATATCTAGTGGGTGACAAATTCATTGTGAAGACCGATCATAATAGTTTGAAGCACTTCTTGACAAAAAAGGAGCTCAATGATAGGAAAAAAAAATGGGTAAGTAGGATCCAATCCTATGACTTTGATATTGAATACAAGAAGGGTAAAATTAACGTGGTGGCTGATACACTTTATAGGAATCCTACTATCTCTTTAATGCATGTTCCTAATGATTGGAATTCTCAACTAGTAATTGAATATTCCAAAGATAAGTTTGCATGTGAAGTGTTCGATGGGTTAGTACATAATTGTGCATTAAAGGTACTCAATGATATAATATACTATAAGGATGGGATTTTTAGTGTCCAATTCAAACCTGCAAAATAATATCATGGAGGCTTCCCATCCGGGTTACATGAAGATATATAGGAAGGTGAGAGAGAGGTTCTCATGGAAGGGCCTCAAGACTGATGTGCCGGAGCATGTTAGGGGATGCATGGAATTCCAAAAAAATAATGTGGAGCACACACATAAATATGGCTTATTTCATCCCCTTCCCATTCCGGAACAAAAATGGGAAAGCATATCCATGGACTTCATCACCGGTTTGCCAAAAGTTCAAGGCAAGGATTACATCTTTGTTGTGGTTGATAGATTAACAAAGTATGCACATTTATTATATGTACCATCCAATTTGTAGTAATCCAAGTGGATTCCCTCTTATTTCATGAATTTTTCAAGTTGCATGGGTTTCCCAAGTCCATTGTGAGTGATCGAGATAACAAATTCACAAGAAATGTTTGGTAAGAATTATTCAAGTTGGTGGGAACTAGTTTGGATCTTAGTACAAGCTATCATCCCCAAAGTGGTGAGAAAAATGAAAGGGTGAAACAATGGCTGTAAGGTTACCTTAGAGTCTATGTTACAGGGAATCAAAGAGCTTGGATAACTTAGATACACTTGGGAGAATTTTTCTACAACACTACCTTCCATCGGCATGTCTCCTTTCAAGGCCTTGTATGGATATGATGCTCTTACTTTTGCAGATATGGTTTTTGATGATAGTAGGGACTATAAAGAAAAGCATTAAACCCAACATATTCAATACATACTTATATTTCTCAAGGAAAACTTACACGTTGTACAAAATCAGTACAAGTTCTATGCAAGCAAGCATAGCGTGGAGTGTTCCTTCCAAGTGGGAGACATGGTGTTTTTGAGGTTGCATCCTTATAGGAAATATTCATTGAATGCGAGGGGGGATGAGAAGTTGAAGAAAAGGTTATAGGGACCCTACAAGGTGACAATAAAGGTGAGTAACGTGGATTATGATTTGGAGTTACCAGGATGAATCAAGATACTTAATGTGTTCAATGTGTCTAGTCTTAAGAAGAAAATTTGGAAAAAGGTTGTGGCATCAAAATATATTCCTCCCCTTGATGATGAGGTACATTTGGATATGATACTAGAGCAGTACAGGTTATAGAAAATAAGTTAAGGAACAGGAACATCAAAGAATATCTTGTGCAATGGAAGGGCCTTCCTAGTGAGGATGCGACTTGGGAAGGAGAAGGCATTTTGAAACACCCCGGTTTGATGATTCTTAATGAAAATAATTATTCGTAGGGGAGGAATATAATGTAAACTTAATAGAATCATATGGATCCACTCCACTTACCCATTATATTCCCATGGCTTCAAGTGGAAATTAATTCTATTTGGGAATTAATTAAAATTACAATAAAAATGCCTAGTAAAATTTGTCAAAATTCATTCAAAGGAAAGTTTGTCCACTTATGGATTGGGATAAAAAATAGGTGTGAAAGGGGTAACAAGGGACGTTATTATTTTTATTAAGTGGTTAAAGTATAAGGAAGCACTTAGGTCAAGTTTGGGCCAACTTTGGAACATTTCCATAAAACAAGGAAATTCCATGATTTAAGGGAAGAGGTTGGAATTCTTCATTTGGAGCTTAGATCTAACCTCCCTTGAGGTGGTTATGAGTTTTAATGATTAATATTTGGTCAAATAAGGTAGAATTAATAATTTTGTAGTTGTAGGTGACCAAGGAAAGTGCACTTGCGTACTTTATGGAGGAGTTGGGCAAATTCAATGCATCTTTGACTAGATCTCTTGGAAAGAGTGGTTAGTGGTTGGTGGTAGTGGGGAACTTGGTTTCTTACCCCAAATGGTATTTTACCATGTTTTTTAGTTATATTTAAATCTACATAAACAACAGGAAGCACACTTATTGGGGTTGGCTATTTTCATTATTGATTTGTATCAAGATTTTGCTTGAGCAAATTCCATGATTGGTAGATGTGCCCCTTGCAATCATTGAGGGAGACGTGCCCCTCATATTTTGTCTAAGGAGTGGATCAATTAACTCCATTCATAGGTTTATTTCATATTGATGACAATAGTGGTACCTGGTGTTGGTGTGGTAGTGGCAAATACATGCCACATTTATTCTCCTTGAGTTTCTATGTGTTTTTTGTGTGATCTAGTGAAGTGAATTTGTTGTAGAAGAGAAATTGAGATCCATTGGCTTGTCACAACAATTTATTTTGAATCTATTCATAAATACAAAAATAAATCTTGGGTTTTGATAGTGATATTAAGTGAATTTGTTGCATCGATTATTTTACCTATGCTCTTTATGCCTTAAAAGCTGACTAGTTTTTACTTTTGATTTGGAAAACTAAGTTTTGAGTGTCCAAATTAAATTATAAAGGTATCTACAGGTATCCAATACAGAATAGGACAAGAATCTACTCTCATTTCAGAAATTTGTGTCGCTTAGAAGTAATTTTTGAAGGCCTATAAGTCACCAGTCCCGAACTCGTAACTTCCATTTTTGGAGTTCGTCTTGCATAATTTGACCTATGTAATTTTTCCAGAATTAATTACTACAAAATATCCCATGGACACTTACATAAACCCTCTGCGATTTCCCAAGTCGCCTTCTTACCTGAAAAGTCATAAATCAGAGTCTTCCTTGTGTTTTCCAAGCTAGTGTACCTAATCCTTAGTGAGTTTGGCCTAGGTACATCACAAAATCCATGTGTGGAAACAAGCCCTCATATAGGAAAATGAATTCAGCGTAAAATTAGTTTTACCAAGTCAAACAAATGGGGCATCCATTGGAAGGACTATAATTGGTCAAGTCAATGTATCTCTATTGTTTATTTTACTCGTTTTCTCTCACTATCCTTGATCATGTGGGGTAACCAATCTATTTATCTAAAGTTTTCTCTCTTCGATTATTAGACCTTCAAGTTATTGAATATAGAAATTCAAAAGCCACATATTCTATTCCATTCTAGTGGTCACAACAAGCAAAGGGTCTAGCATTAACAAAATGTTGATAATGAGATCATACATGTGTAAAAGAAATGAAATGAAAAACATAAATGTAATGTAATCTAATAAACATCGAAAGAAATATATTCTAAAACATGTAAATTAAATTACATAAGCAACAAAAATATAACTATGAGAAAGATCAACAAAGAAAATATATTGAAAGGAAATGAGAAAGACTCCTAACTCTAGGAAAATTGCAGAATTACTATGCAAACCACAAAAAATGTAGAATTGCTACAAACTGTAGAAAACATAGAAAACGTAGAACATTCTATAGTCAATGCATAAATTTCTACATTCATTGTAATTGGAATTTTTAAGTTATGGAATGAAATACATGACTGGAGGGAAATGTATGCAAGGGTCCACATTCCTTCACTCCTTCCCTTGAGTGGGACCAACCCAAGGGATCTCTTAGAACCCTTGTTAAACTAACTAATTCAAAGATAAATCGAAACTAGTTTTTTTCATTAACACCGTCCCATTAAAAACAGGGACTCAAGTTGCCTCTTACAAATTCACCTTGAAAAGAAAGGGATGAATGGAAAAATGTTTGAGATAAGAAATAATAATTGAATATTAACCTCATGTTAATAAATTTACAATCATTTATACAATAATATCTCAAAACTTCTCATGCAATTAGCTCCTTGATTTGTGGAAGTTGTCCCATTAAATAGAAATTTACATGCAAGTTGGTGGGATTGATTCCCTCTTTAGGAATTCGACTTGGACTCCATGATTTCGAATTTGAATGATCTTGACTCCTTTTCCCATGTGATGGAAGCCCAATCAACTCCTTGATTTAAGGAAATTGTCCCCTAGTTAACTAGAAATATGGATGTGATTTTGTGGGATTGATTCCCTCTCTTAAGAATTCGACTTGGTCTCCATGATTTCATCTTTAGATGATATTAACTACTTATTTATGTGATATAAGCTCATGAAAATAAAGAGGGGACATAATCCATTAAATTACACCACCAATATCTAGTTTAACCAGTGAACTAATTGAAGGAGATTGAGCTGATTTTGGTGAATTGATTTCCTCGAGTTGACTCGAGATTACTCCATCCAGAAGTCCACCATAAACCAAGAATGATTTTGACACATATTACTGAATTATCTTATCAAATAAATCAAATGAATAAGAAAATTAAGTAAACATTACTAATCAAATATCAAAATATTCATTAAACAAACATGCATAGGCTTTTAGGAAGAATACCATAATCTTTATAGTAATCTATGAAACCTAGACTCTTATGCCTCCCTAATAAGCCTTAGGGATAACCAAGATGGGACAAATAATGTTCCATTTACTGGGTCATTCACAGAGAATGAAAGAGGGCCCTAAAGCTTCACAACATATGGACTACAAGGACATATGCACATCCATGATCCACCACTCATTTGAGGAAGACCCTTTTACGGTCCCAAAAGAAGAGGCGATGTACAAATTTATTGAAGAAATTGTCCCAAATCAAGTTTAAAATGAAGAATCTATTCAATAAATTTTCCCAAATCAGGTTCTTTTTTAAGAATACCTCTAGAATGTCTTCTCATTCTTTAGATCTACAACCTTTAATCCTACATTTTACCAAGTTCCACACAAAATATTCAAGGGATTTCCTCCAATTGAAGGAAGGAGTGGTAAAAATCCACCTTTCAATAAATTCAAAGTGTTTGTATCTTGTGAAAGGTATCACATGCACTTCAAAATAAGGAGGAGTTCACAAAGGCTTGTAAGGACATTCATAAATCCATTTACCAAGCAACAATTCACCCAGTTGCACCCCAATTGAGAGCTTCTTTGGAAGTAAAGGAATTCTTTGAGGAGGCTCCTTGAAGTTTCCTTTTCACAATCCTTATTATGGGGGGGATTTCTTTTCCATGTGGTTTTTTCCCTCTTTCCCAATTTACAGAGAAATATTTTTTGTGCACAAGTACCTAATATGGCTGCAAATTTTTGGGACTCATTTCTTTTCTTATTTCATCTAGCCAGGCCTATGGGGGGGGATTTAGAGCTAAAAATATTTCATAGGATCTTATACCTTAACTTCATGTCTCATGGGGGAAAAACCACACTCATTTTGGAAACCTGAGTCATCCTAGGGCATCTAACCACCACTCATCAAAACCCTAATAACCAATTGAGCTTAATTGGACTATTTGCTCAATCTGAGGGCACATTTCTCAATAAGAGGGCATGAATATTAGCTAGTATCAATTGGTACTTGGGTGATCCACTACAAGTTCACTCCTAAATGACCTTACATACCCTAATTCGACTTCATGGACTTAATTAGGAGTTTTTCACTCCTTCTTAGTTAGTTAACTAAATATTCAATCAATTAACTAAGCAATTATCTAGTTAACTAGTTTTTGTGAAGTCTGGAAAGAGTATAACTCAATTTAGGATAGTTAACATGGATAATTGATACCTTTCGTTCCCAAATTCACCTTCATGGACCTAATTAGGTATTTTTGGTCAGTTAACTCAACACTCATTAACTTAACCAAGCTTTCACTCTGTTAACTCAACACTCCATTAGTTAACTAGTCACTCCATAAGTTAACTAGTCTAGACTTAGTATAACTTAGTCTAGTAGAGTTAGCATAGATGTCTAAGGTTTTTTAAGCTTTGGTTAATCCTAACACACCTCATGCAAGCATGGAAAATTCAAATTCACTTCAACCCTAATTTGAATTGCTTTCCTTTAAATATTCTAATCCACCTTTGTTTAAATTTAAAGAACTTGATCATTCTTTTCTCTTGCATTTTGAGTTTCTTATATAGTAATCAATGTTATCCATTTATTACATTATGAGTTGATGGATTATTTTTTTCTCATTGCATATCTAGTTAATTTATGTACCTAGATCTATACATTTTGAAATCTGATAAACATAGTTGCAGAATGTGAAGAAGTGAAGTGTGCAGCTAGAAGAGGAGCTCCAAAATAGCAATAGTGATGAGGTTGGATGGAGCAAGTTGCAAAAGATAAAAGATTTGGAGAACTGGATAGTTTGCAGTTGAAGGTGAGATGATTATATGCGTAAGATGGCCCAATAAGGAGGATTTGGGGGTAAGTTGTATCTACTATGAATGAGGAAAGAGAGTGTGAAGATGAGTTGTGGAACTCCATCATGTAGATTCAATCATTTGAGCCAGCCAAAGAAGATGTTGTAGAAAAAATTCCTTGTCCAAGCCGATGGGAAATGGAAGAAATATTAAGAGAAAACCATGCTTGGTTGTGGAAGGATATATTGGAAACAAACGTACCAACATGAGTTCAATTTCTCCCTAGATGTCTCTACATAATATGGTATTTTGTTTTTCTGATCCCATTTTAAGTTTACCTTGGTATGGTCAAATAAGTGGTAGTTCTAGTAGTATACAAGTTGGTGTAGTGGTAAGTGGAATTAGTAAAAGATTTTTTAATTCGACCTTAGTTGTAAGTAATTATAAAATTAACAACCAATCCATACCCACTATGGAATATAATAAAATATTACAACCTAGACCTAGAGGATTTGTATTGGTGGTACCCCTAGTCACTAGAATGGACAGGGCACAGGGAGGTTCATCTATAAACTACCTAGAGTTTTATATAAAGTACAGTGAAGAGGATACAAGAAAAAAACGGTTCTTATGTGAATCAATTTGGAACTCTAGAGGGATGCCAACTTCTTCAAAGTTGATTGAATTCCAAACAACATTGTGAGGAAAATCACTCTATAGTTATTTGAAACTAATAGAAAAAAAGATTCCAATGTCCAATGATTGAATTTACAAGAAGTGAAGCAATTTCTTTTGGATGAAATCCAATTTCCAAAGTCAATAAGATATTGTATAATTAAGGGAAATACGACATATACAAGGGGAGTCTTCCTAACAATATGTGCAATGGTTTAGAGATGTTATAGTGAATCTCTCATTCCACATGGATCATGTTCATCATAAATAGAGGTTTGTATAGGGAATATTTCCATCGACTCGAATTCCACTATCACAACAAGTTATCAACTCACCATAAACTGCTTTGGAAATAGCAATGAAGATTGAAGTGATGGATAATTATCCAAGTGGACCCTAGATAGGGGCATCTTCATTCACCTCATATTTGTCCCAGGTCCAGACTCATATTACTACTTGGTAGAGAATATATAGGAGTTATCTATATCTAATCCAAGTCAAGAAAAAGTATGGTGTATGGGGTGCATGACCAAAGTTCATCATGCATCATAATGTCCACACTTATGGGGGGAGTAGCCCTACTAGGAGGTCCATTCCCTACAATAGCAAATGTTTGGGTTGCACAAATAACAATATTATCCCCATTCCATGATCCCATGCCACATATATTTTTTAAGGCTTGGAGCTATTTTGTGAGAAAATAATTTAAAATTTGAAAAGTATTCTTTGTCCTCCATGACAAAGAATACATCCCCCATGAATTTGTCCTCTCTTTCAAAAGTATTATTCACTTCCAATTACAATATATTGTGAATTATGTGGTTCTACCACACACAATATAGATAAATATAGATCCTTGGATGCTCTGACTGAAAGATTGCATCAATCCATTTTTTGTGTGTCCGACTAGTAGAAGAATTAATAAGGAGGCAGTGGACGAAGAGGTTGTGGGGGATCTAGATAAGGAGGTGTTATTCGATACTATAATTGTAACAAGTTGGGAAATCTTGAGATAGATTGTCCTCTTCCCAAGAGGCCATAGTGTATTTATTATCGAATGAGCACACCTGGCACTAAAGAATGTCCCAAGCTTATCACAAAATGGGAATATTGAATGCAGAGACCAATTACTTTATTAACTTTGATCCCCATGATAGTAATAATGAAACTATATTTTCCATAATTAGATGCAAAGGATCTAGAATATCTACAAATATGAATAATTAGTATTCTCCTTACACCCAAAAAGTGTATTAGAAAGCGCCTAGATTTGATTTAGTTTGGTTGAAGGATAAATTCAAGGAAGTTGTGGAAATGTTGCAAACTATTCTCACACCAATGACAAGGATGTTGCAGAAAAATTACAAAATGGTAGTAAAAATGGTGTTCCGCCATTAAGTAGCTATGAAAGAGATTTGTTGGGGTGTTGGTGTGAGTTGGTTTATAGGGTTCCACCACAGGTGGGATCTGTCAGGTCCTAAGGATAAGGGGGTGTCAAGTGCTATAGGCCTCTAATACACGTGGGTTAAAACAATAGTACTCAACCCAATAGCTTAGGTAACTAACTAAGGATTCTCAATCATGCTCTTAGTTGTACTGCTTGACTACCCAAGTACTAGATAGTGATCTCCTTGAGTATTGTTCTCTATGTACTATAAAAACAAGACAACCAATCAATTTTATCTAAAGGATGTTTTAGGTGTACCTAAGGGAATTTTGATATACCCAATAGTACATGAAAGTGAAATTTTGTATATAGGTTTTGTTTGATGTAGTACTACTTGAATGGGTACCAACAATATTTACAAGGGTGCAAAATAAGGTGGCTTAAGTACCCTTGTATTTTTTGCATGTATGCTTCCCCAACCACAAGTTTACCCACTGAAAAATATATCTATGTGTTATTTAAATATTCCAGAAAAATGTTTATATAAGAAATAAAAGTTGAGCTCGCTAACCCTAGAAAGTGCTCTACAATTATTGGAAAACTATTTTTGAAGGTATGGCTTGAGGTCAAAATTTAGAAACAAAACTTGATTTGGAGATGGTTTGGAGGAATTTTTCACTTTGGTATTTATTCCCTTCCAAATCTAAACTTTTTATTTATTTATTATTCTAATATGTCTACTTTATAGTTCCATAGGTTTCATTGAATTCTAATGTGGGAAGCAAAAATTAGGGTAATTTTCCCAAGACTTTTCGATTTTGGATTTCTCAAAATGGTGAAATTGTAAGGCCTACCATGATCCAATTTTCTAGTTTCAAGTAAGAAATTATTATCATAAGTGTTTAATTTACGAAATATTATGATCTTCAGGATTCTAGTTGAACCTCACTATGAAAGAAGTTTGAAGAAGGAAGAAGAATTCAATGTAATGATCAAACAATCATGGTGAAATTAAACAGTCAAGAGACAAAAATTGGTCAGCATAACATTAATCTCATAATCATTAATCTGTGTAATACATCCATGATACGAATAAGGAAATTTGAATCCAGTAGGTGTGATTTCAATTCCGTAACTTGGACTAACTCCAAAGCTCACTAACTATGGAAAACCATCATTGGATCCTTTGTTAGTTCAACTCTAGACAACTAGATTAGTTCACAAATAGTTACAATTAGTTAAATGAACAAGGTAGGTGAGAAAAGGAACCTAAATCACTTAAATCAATCAAATGTGGCACTAGGATAACTGAAGATGAACTAATTGATGCCCATAGGAGGATAACTCAAAATTATCTAGGGTTAACTAATGGTGGGACTTCCATGACTCACTGTGGGTTTCTAAATTATAGGGATTGGCCTCTGGAGCTCCTAAACTCATTCAAACTGACACATCAAGTGGTAGGTGAACCCTACATGAGTTTCCCATGGCACTAATGAAGTGGAAACATAATCTTAATCTAGGAAATGACATTTAGACTATGGTGGTTAAGGGAGGATTATCAATTAATCCTAAGACCCCCCTTAATCCAAACTTTGACAAATTGGTCCCTGGAAACTAAGGCCAAAGTTCACCCATACAATCTAATGCAAAAAATTAATTTCTCAATAAACCGAGGGAATGGGGAAAACATCATGGGAACCCCCCTCGCACCCCCCCCCNGTAGAGTAGTGATGTAGTGTGATGGTCGTTGTGTGCACTGATCCCTTGTTATTATGCATGTGACCTCTCCACCTTCTTCCAATTTGATCCCAGATAGAGAAGACATGTTGCTTATTTTGCATCCAAACTTGAAACTTTCGAACCTCTTTGACAGTATTGAATAGTTCAACTTGGGATGCCATGCCCTGGGGCCTTTCCTGATCCCATAGAATAGATTCCTCAACTTGCATGTCAATAGAGAATCATCAATGTAACCCTTAGGATTTTCCATGTATATTTATTCTTCCAATTTACCATGTAGAAAGTTACTTTTGTATCTTCTTTCTAGAGGAAGAGAGACATGATCCAATGTCCTATTTTTCTTAAGTGACTCATATTCGTTGTCCATGGCCGTCTATTTTTGTGAATAATGAAAAACCACTTTGCAAAACTATTGATCAAACGTCACTATCATGTAGCATATCTATGTGAGTATATAGAACCTCTCTGGGATAAGTGGATTTGTATAAAATAGTGCACGACTCTCATCTTAAAACTAAGATATGGTTCTTATTTTGTTAGATGAATCTCTAACCATGTTCCCAGCAACCTCAATGACATTTTGAGGCCATTTAGGCCTAGGATTGGGAGTAGGGATTGGATCTATATCTGGATCTGATTGAACTTCATATTCAATTCCAAAAACTTATTCAACTTGGTCATCTTCTTTGGATTATGAATTTGAAACATTAATGGAAACATCATCATGTGCAAAACGTTTAGTTAGAATGAATTTACCTTCCCTTTTAAATGGAAGCAGATATTGCACTGGATCTGAGTATGGAAAAAATGTGAGAATTCATATGCTTTTGAGGCATGGTTTTCAATACCTTTCATTATCAGCTTCCTAGTAGAGATATTTGAAATCTCCACTGAGTCAGGATAAAATACAACTCGCTTTGGTGATCCTATATGAGTCATCTGATATACAGACAAAATATTTTCTACTAAAGAGGGAACATAGAGGACATTCTTGAACACTCCATTCTCAAATTTGATTGAACCCTTACCTTCTACTTGGATTTTAGTATCATCCCCCATGTGAATACTTGGACCATAAATAAGTTTTAATGAATACAATGATTCTTTTGATGCAACCATGGGATTGTAGGCTCCTGAATCAATGAGGAAGGCATGATATTTTGAAAATACAACCTTTAGTGCATGGAATATCTCATGATATTTAGTATTTTCTCCAAAATCAACATTCCTTGCACCTTCAGGGAGGGAAATATTATGTTGTTCAAGGAGTCTTGACATATGATCTATAGTCTTATTCATACAGCCTTCTTTATATGGTTTCCTTTCTTATAGTAGGATAACTTCCCCTTGTCAAACTATTAAATTCAGTCACAACAATCTTGAGACTAAGCACAAACTTACAAGAGATTCAAGACAATTTAGGCATGAAATGACATAATGGTTTTGCAATAAGAGGCTGCAGTTGTATATTATCAATAATGGAATAAAATCAATGATACAATGTCATGCAAGCTTGCATGAATGCAAGACAATTCGAATTCACTAGAGGTCATTCAAATTACATGGATGGGTGTAGCTTAACTGTCTATTAGCCCCATTGAACACACCATTTAACCACTAATCTAGCCATGATTGACTCTAACTGAGTCCTAAATGAATCACATTGCAGTAAATGACTGAGTCTAACTGAATGTAACTCAACTACATGTCAATAAGTAGGTGGGATCACATCACTAACTCTAGTCAGCTTCGATGAAGTGAACTGAACCGATACTAGTCACCAAAAGTTGTTGGAGGCGCATTAACTCACTCCAGTTCACCCAAATCAGCCCAAAATAGACAATGACATGAGGGAGGTGCCTTTACAACTCAGCTTAACTTATTTTTAGGTGAAACAACATTCATTTAACTAATTGGTGCACTTATGACACTCAGATCACCCCACAATTACTCCCTGATTGACGGAGGAAGACTAGTTAGCCTCCCCAATTGAAGGATAAGGATTAGTTGGCCTCCCTGATTGAAGGAGGGTGTGGGTGTGCTGATGTTGATGTCATGGTGTGTTGATGCTGATGCCAATTTGAGTCAATAAACTTAGGATAGTGGTTAATTAGGCCAAAATTTACCAATAGGTGTGTGGGTTGGATAATGAATTTAACAAAAAGCTCTAATGTTTGCCCTTATTAGAGCCTAAGGATCCATATAATGGATGAAAATCCTCCTTTAGTTTGAATTCAGTGTTCCTTACCTGTATACTTCCTCTTTTGTTGCACATTCTATGTCTCCCTAGCCAAGAGAGCTTGATTTTTGGGGGCTCTGAGGGCTCCCATTTGTATCAACTTATCTTGTTCCTGAATAAGAGATTCTGTGAAGGAATCAAGTGATGGAATTTTTACAATTTTGATTTGTCAGTCTCGTAGAATGAAAGGTGGATATGAAAATTGAGAATTTTGGGCCACGTTTTCTCATAATAGAGAGCACCAATTTCTCATCATTCTTATCAATCCCACACTCCTTGCACTACATGAACACGGATTTGAATTTGGATAAGAATCAATAGATGGTTTTGAAGTTGATGAGTTGAATAGCAATTAGCTCATTCTCTAGAATATGTCCTTTTAGCTCATCCTACTTTCCAATAGTGATTCAATCTTATGCCATACTTCCTTTGGAGTTTTTAATCCATCAAGATGAAAGAGTAAATCCCTAGAGATATGAATGCACATGAAACCAGATGCTTCATCCAACTTGTCCAGATACTTCGACTTCTCAAGATGTTGCTAGGGTTCAAACTCCTTTCCCATAGTGACCATGTATAGATCTTTGTTGCACAATAGAATCTCCATATCAACCTTCCAATCAAGATAGTTGAAGGGTGTGAGGATCATAGGTGTCAAGGTTGTTGAATTATCCATCTTGCATCTTTGGGGTCAACACAATACTTTTGAATTCTCCAATTTACCTGCAAAAACACTTCAATTCAAAGGTAAACCAATTCAATCACTCTCTAATTCGACATTTTCATATTATCAGGGTGCTTCACACCTGGCTAGAATTCTCTAGATAAATCTAGAGGGAGCAACGTACAAATACTATGAATTATGTGGAACCCATTTGCTTCTGGTGCATCAATGGAAGCTCCTAAGGATTGAAGTTGGCATGAATACCTGCTATGATACCATGTTTAATTTAGCAAATCTTAGAACCTTCAGGCTTCTGGTTGAACCTCACTATGAAAGAAGTTTGAAGAAGGAAGTATAAATTCAATACAATGATCAAACAATCATGGTGAAATTAACCAGTCAAGAGACAAAAAAATGGTCAGCATAACATCACTGTCATAATCATTAATCTATGTATAATACATCCATGATACAAATAAGGAAATTCAAATCCACTAGGTTTGCTTCGAATTCCATAACTTGGACTGACTCCAGAGCTCACTAACTATGGAAAAACACAACTAGAGACTCACTAGTGCAACTCTATAAAACTGAATTAGTTCACAATCAGTCACAATTAGTTAACTAGCCAAGGCAGGTGATAAAAGGCATATAACTCCCTTAAATCAAGAAAATGTGGTTCTAGGATAACTGAAGATGAACTAACTCATGCCCATCAGAGGATAACTCAACACAAACTAGGGTGACCTAATGGTGGGACTCCCATGACTATGTGTGGGTTTCTAAATTATAGGGATTGTGTATAAATTGAAGCTTTGATATCATGTAGTCATAGATCCTTGATGCAAAGAAGAAGCACATGATTTAGATCTTTCTACATGATAATTCTCATAAGCATGCACAAGGAAAACATAGAGAAGATAGAGAGACTGAATCACATGAAGAAGAGATGAATATTGGAGTGTATCCTTCCATTAATTAATGATGAATAATAGTGTACATAAATAGTAAATCCCTCATAGGTAAATTCAAGTTGCATAGGAGACAACTCATCAAGCTCAGAAAGCAAACTTACAAAATATGATAAACCCCCATGGGTGGCTAAAGCACTTTCTGAATCATTAAAGGACCTAATGAATTAGCTAAAGCATGAGTGAGTTGTCAAGTATTATGGAAAAAAATGCTAATCATATAATCTAGAGATAAAATCATGGAGGATGGGTTAGCAACAAAAGATATCAGTTTCCTAGTAGATTATCTTTACCTTATCCATTGAAAAGATGCAATAAAGCAGTATAAAGACAGAATCTGCAGGAAGGCACAATTACTAAAATTGGCAATTAATAAAGTGGGTAGGATCTAACCATAATCAAGATAAAGGTTCTCCTGGGGTATATATAGCAAGTGTTGACCAAGTGGTGCAAGTGGATGCCAAATATCTAGGCTGGTGGGTAGGAAATTAATCAAATAATGATTAAATATTTTATCCCAAGTATGAAGTGGTTTTATAATATTCCCACACCCACCTTTAAGTCTGACTTTATGATGTTTACATCATAAATATAGAAGCATATGGATGCATATAGGTCCCAGCAACAAGGCTATGGTCACCCTTTACAATTATTATTGTCCATAAAAGTGAGGAAAGAGGAAAAACCACATGGGGAAAATCCTCCCTCAAGAAAGGACAAGGCACAAAATTGAGCCAAATGTCTTTAAAATATATTTATCTTCACTTGAATGAGTTGAATAAAATACTTTAGGTGAAATACTTTGATGAATAAATTTTCAACTCCATGATCATGCGCTAGAGTGTAGAATCTGGAAGAAGGAAGAGGAGAGAATCTTTGTACCTCATCTTTTGATGAAGCAGGAAAATTATCTGAATGCTTCTTGATGCTATCATAATAAGATATGAAAACACAATCTGAAAATGAAAATGGATATGTGCATATTCCTTCCAAAAGAGTACAAATATTAAGACAAACAATTACTCAATTAGTTCCTTGTATAGCTTCAAAATGGTGATGTGGATCACATATATTCCT
Organism: Pseudotsuga menziesii; assembly: GCA_001517045.1. NCBI lineage: Eukaryota > Viridiplantae > Streptophyta > Pinopsida > Pinales > Pinaceae > Pseudotsuga > Pseudotsuga menziesii. The sequence goes on from LPNX010614655.1 coordinate 498,807, forward strand.
TCCAATCTGATGTGGAACCTTCCCAAATATGATATGAGGCTGAAAATAATTTGATATATCATAAATATTATCATATGGAACAACAAGCACCAATGAGGAATCAACTAATGAAATTAAGGATTATATAGTCTTAGTAGTATTCAGAGCTATGGTATATTTTATGGATGGTATAATAAAATGCATATCAGCTTGCAAATATTATTCTAAATCAGAATTATAATCATTTGAATAAAGTGAGGAAGAGAGGCTCAAAGACAAGTTAGGATCTATGAAAAATCATAATCATTGGGAGATGGATCTAGTAGACTAATAGATGGATGATTCAAGAAAGAAACTGATATTTATGATTCTGATATATAACAAAGAGAATATATGTTAGAGAAATTAATAAATGATTTAAATCTAGCACTCAATGCATAACTGATATTACCTTGGGATTGCGCACTATGATAGTGTTCTGAGGATTCAACAGGATTCTCTAGCTCATCCAAAACTTCAATGTTCTTCTTTTCAATAAGTTGAGACACGATGTCCATCTTCTTCTTGAAACATTTATTCGATGAATGAAATCCCTTGCTTCAATAAGAACACTTGTATGTGCTCCCTTTACTCTTGAATTTCCTCATTGAATCTTCATAAGTAGGCTTTGAACCTTCATCTTCAATTTCTGACTTTGGCTTCTTCTCTTTCACAATTTGCTTCTCTTTTGATTTGGAATTCTTACTTCATTGAACTATAAAAGCATTATACTTTCCCTTGGAATATCTAAGAGAACCCATCTTTATTAATTTATCTTTCTCCTTTTTCAGTGAATCAAAGAATGTGCTCAAAGAAGGCATTTTCCAATTCGAAATAGCAAGCCTAGTAGCATGAAAAGTAGACACAAAAACTAAGTATTCAGGACCCAATTTTGATATAATGGAAAGAATCAATTGATATTCCTTATTCCCAATCCCACATTTCTTGATAATTAGAACAAATGACTTGAATTTGGTGAATAAACCCTTAATACAATCGAAACTGCTTGGACTCAATGAGACTAACTCATTCTCCAATTGATGCGCTCTTATCTCATCTTGAACTCCAAAGAGAGACTCAATTTTGGTCCATACTTGGTTGAGAGTGGTCAATCCATATAGATGAAAGAGTATATAAGGATAAATAGAGAGGAAAAGCAATCCATAGGCTTTATCCAACCTATTATGCCTATTAGCTTTCTCAACAATAGAATTATGTTCATTTTCTAAAACCATAGAAACTCTATAGAGTCCCTTACTGCACAACTAAATACCAATATCGACCTTCCATTCATGATAGTTAAATGGATTCATGATAATATATGAAGAAGATACCATAATGATATTTTAATTCACTCAAGGAGATACTCTTTGCAACCAGCACGAATAAAAACTAGGATAAAATAAGGTAAGATCAATACAAGCTCTTCTTTAGAGAGGGATAAGAGACTGGATGTGCTCTGATAGAGAAAAAAAATATCTCATCAACTATGTTGAAATAGATCAACCTTTCATTCTGATACCATGTATTAGTAGAGCCTTAATCCAAAGAAGAAGAACATGAGGTAGATCTTGCTACATGATAATTCTCACAAGCATGCACAAGGAAAATAGAGAGAAGATAGAGAGACTGAATCACATGAAGAAGAGATGAATATTGGAGTGTATCCTTCCATTAATTAATGATGAATAATTGTCACATGCCCCAATTTGCAAATTTTTTTATGTTCTAAGAAACATTGTGTTATATTTGATTATAAACTTGTAGTTAATGACCAAGTGGGGGTCAAGGATAATTGAATGTAATTACTAAATATTTTATTAATTAATAAATGAAAGATGAGACAACAGCTTAAGGAAGCTATTAAATGAGTGTTTTACTGGTCACTTGGTGGAGTAGGCTAGGTTGAGAGCAGATTGACACTTGGCAGCATCCTCAAACTACTTCTAGTTCTTGCAGGAGGCAACTTCCCTATTTTTGTGGTCATGTTCCCCAAGAAAGTGGAACAAGAGCAGGTGGCTCATTAAATGAAAACTGACCCAAAAGACATAGGCATGCTAATAAAACTTCCCATTGAAGACAAGTGAGGTTGCTCATTCTTGACTTGTGAACATTCTGAGTGAATGAAGTGCACAATAAAATTCGATGGAGGGGACAAGCTGAAGTTTGTTTTGAGTGTAAAGTGTCGAAGATATAAACTAGTGCAGTTATTCTAAGCTGAGTTCATACTGCTACATGCAAAATAGATTTATTGTTGAACACTCAGTAGAGTTGCAGAGGATTACTAAACTACATCTCTCACCCAGTACTTCTACCAAGTGGACCAAGAGACAAGCTTGGGTGTCCTGAGATTTGTAGTTCAGCTTTCTCCAGGAGTTGGTTGGGAGGAACAGGTTCCTTAAGCTGTTGTCGCCTCTTCTACATTTCCAGGTTCTACATGATTTATCTAGTTTTCTAATTGTTTATTTACATCCAGAAGGATTGAGTTTTAAGCGATAATGTGTTATGTTTCTTTTCTGCTATTGTTAGGATTAGTTAATGAAATACTTTACTGTGAAAAAGATATTCAAATGCTGGATTAGATATATATTAGGGTAAATGATTAGAAGAATTTCAAGTTTTACTGATAGATTAAAAGAATACCTAATTGTATTTTTCCACACCTTTTTAAAGGTAGTACTCTAGTACAGTAGGTTAGATTAAATTCAGATAAAGAATCAAATGAAGCATGCATGAATGTGTTTGATTATCTTCTACAGGTTTCATAAGAGTTATTGATATGTATGCTTTTCCTTTCTATTTTAGATGTTTTTACTTAGACAGAGTACTTTGAATAACATAAACATGTCTTTCTCTAGGAAAGATAAAAATACATATATTTATAGTCTGTATATTTACTTACACAGTAGATAGAATATATACTATAAGCCTATTATCATAGTAACCCAAAAGGCATTATAAAAACAGGAAAATAAATAAGCAGGGTTAACTTAAAGAAACAATAAATAAGGCTAGAAGTTTACTGAGATAATTTCATCATTAAAATAAGTAAAATTAAACTAGAACAACATTATAATCAAATACTAACTATGTATTAATCTAGGACTAATTAGGGTTTTATAAATAAAACCTATTTTGAAGAAAAACTGTCAAATATGACTATCTTTACCTTATTATTTACTAGCAGCGAAATTATCCAGTTTCACCCATAAACTAATTAAAGCATACATACATCATTTGTATAACCATAAGTATCTAATAGATGAATATATAAAATTAAATACATTATCCATAAGAAAAAGTATTAAAACCGTGTATGGAATTTACCAACTAAGATAAATGAAATAAATCCCTTTCAAATATTTTAACCCAAAAAAATACAGTAAAGAATTAGGTTGTGGAATCAACCTTTATTCATATCTACTTAGGTTGTAGAATCAACCTTTCTTCATATCGACTTACTGAAGTAATTGTTATTGACAGTAAAAATCAAATTATATTCTAAAAACCAACTGTTTGAACTTTTCATTTCATTTTTAAACATAATCAAAATAAATATCAATCTATAGTAACAATAATATCTGTTTAGGTTAATTTAAATAGAATTGAAGAAAAACCAGAACTGATAAGAATCTCACAGCTTCCATCATCTTCTTAAAACACAGTATATATATTATCAAGTATAGAAGTTACGAAACAGTAAGCTTAAAAGCTTATTAAAAATTTAAACCAGTATTTAAAACCCTAACCATTACTGTAACCATATCAGTTATGACCTAATGGTCTTTTTACAACTTAGGACACAGCTTAAAATCCTGTACAAAATAACTCTACTGAAATCAAAACTACGGCCATGAAATCCCCAAGTTTTCCAACACGAAACAACCACTAGGGCTTTAAAAAGATTTCATATTAATACATCACAGAATCGGCCACATGGCCTTCCAAAACAAACACAGCATAATGTAGCCACGACCAAGCAGTAACCCAAGATCCAAGTGGATAGATTCAACTAAAAGCACCATACACCAATGCAAGAGAAACCTCAGGCAAGACCGAGCCTTACCTATATGGACACAAAGCCTGGACCTTGGCGTGGTGTTTTATGGTGTATTCCAGCTCAGAGTATCCACATGAAAACCTGCACAAGTATATAAAACACTGAATGAGAAAGTTTGTTCGATGACAAAGTAATAACTTGTGTACAAATGCAAAATATATATAAGCTGCAAGGAAAAACCTCTCACCTGAATATTTCGACCTCGATCGTACTGGGTAGCAATAACAGACCTTAGCCACCAGAAACCTTTACGTCGAGCAACAATGAAAGATCTATCAAGAAAACCCCAACACAAAAGGTGCCATCCCTAAAACCAAAACCACGATGAGACAGAGTAAAAGCTCACACAGTAAAAATCGGGCGATGAAGACAGTTAAACCCTACACTCAACCAAAACACTCAATAGATAGTCAAAACCACACTATGATAGCTCAAGAGCCGTGCTCACATTCACTGCACCAGTGCTTGAAGGATAGCTCACGCAGAAGCAAAATAATGATAATGAAGACCACCTTCTTACAAAGAATTTGGTAACAGCAGTAGAGGACTCTCATACCGAACGAAATGCAATGGCCATATGAATATCTTACATAGAAGAAGAACAAAATGGCATGAGGCTTATCCAGAGTCAAAGGAGTGACAGTAAGGCCATATGACCCTAAGCCTACGGCCCTCCCATCCTAGAGCAAGGTTAAAAGCTAGGTTAATGCAAATTTTAGGGTTTTAGAATAGTTTTATATTGCTCTCAAGGTCAACAAAACCTAACCACCGATCATCGACCACGTGGTTCTAGATTTAATTGCAAAATGTGGGGTTTGGTATTATAGTTCAAGACCACCTGGAGCATCCTGCACACATTAACATTTTATAAAGGAACTATGGTTACAATACTTTACATATTTTTTCCATATCTCTTCATTATAATATGCATCGAATAGTGTAGGGAGGTAGTAATTACATAAAGGTTTATATTTATGTTCTACAATCTTCGGAAATGGATAAACATTTATGTAAGGAATTCTTTATATAACTTTTTCATAATAAACAACTCTTTATGAGAAACCAAAGCTTTGTAAAAGACTTAATTTTTTATGTATGCGTGGTTGCAAACAAAGGATGATGTGTAGCATGATTTTATTAGTCTAGATATTAAACTTAGATTTGTATATCTCCTTATGAGATGAAGATCATACGAAGGTTAAATAGGATAGATTTTTATAGAAAATAATCCTTTCATCCTTACACAAAAAGCAGTAATACTATAGTTTAAAGATATTATTTTTTATTTTTGCATCTCTATTTGGTAAGTACTAGAACAGTTAGTAAACTATCTATGCACTAGGTTTTATTTCCATGTGTGAATGACAACCATTATACTTATGACTATATCTAGATTCAGGTTTTCTAAGTTGACCTAATTTGAATATTGATGAAATGAGTACCCTTGAATTACTAGGGTGTTAAGTAATACGGTAATAAAAGGAATTACTATATTAATTACCATTCACTAGAATTACATACAGGACCTAAGTTGATAATAGACTGATGAAAATTAAATGACCAAGTTATAATTATAGAGAAATGGAAGAGCAAATGGACTATGTTCAGTTTACTAACACTTATGTTTACCAGAAAATATTTGGAACATAAATACATGAATCAACGATACCTCATTCATTTGATCAAAGCTGTAAAACAAATAAATTTACAAGCATCATATTTTATTCTAGTTGAGATAATAATCTCAATCCGGAAACTGGTAACAAAACGTCCTGCTTGTAAGTGACCTGTAAAAGAAGCATCATTTCACTGCATTAGCTAAAAAGCTAAGTAAGCCTCGATCTCAACTGAAGTTCCTTCATATTTCCACAAAACAGTAAACAAACTTAGCACTAGTAATTAAACAGATGTTTCAATTCCTGCTATTCCAAATCATAACCTGCTAAATCAAATCCTTAATAATGATTTACAAAAACTAACAATTAAGTATGCGGAATTAGAAATTAACAAAAGAATCAGTTCTAGTTTAAAACTATTTAGGTTAACCGTTAATAGTTACATGTTCCTCAATAGTGACGACTGCAAACATTTTATGTCATATGAAAAAATTTAAATTTTTACAAATTTTTGGAGTATTACAATAATAGTGTACATAAATATTACATCCCTCATAGTTAAATTCGAGTTGCATAGGAGACAACTCATCAAGCTTAGAAAGAAAACTTACTAAATATGATAAACCCCATAGGTGGATAAAGCACTTTCCTAATCAGTCAAGGACCTCATGAATTAGCTAAATCATGAGTGAGTTGTCAAGTATGATGGAAAAACATGCTAATCCTGTAATTTGGAGAGAAAATCATGGAGGATGGGTTGGAAACAAAAGATACCAATTTCCTAGTAGACTAGCTTTACCTTATCCACTGAAAAGATGGAATAAAGCACTATAAAGACAGAATCTGTAGGAAGGTACAGTTATTAAATATGGAAATCAATAAAGCAGGCAGGATCTAACCAGAATCAAGATAAAGGAACTCCTAGGGTACATATGGTAAGTGTTGACCAAGTGGTGCAAGTGGATGCCAACTATCTAGGCTAGTGGGTAGGAAATTAATCAAATAACGATTAAATATTTTATCCTAAGTATGAAGTGGGTTTATAATATTCCCATAGATTGTACTATGGAGTTTCTAAACTCATGCAAACTGGCACATCAAGTGTTATGTGGGCCCCAGATGAGTTCCCCATGGCACTAATGAAGTGGCAACATAATCCTAAGCTAGGAAATGAAATTTAGACTATGGTGGTCAAGGGAGGATTATTAATTCATCCTAATAATAAGTACTATGCATTTCCTTATTTCCAATACAACTAGTGGGATGCAATTTGAACTTGTAAAACTTCAGATAAAATAGTTTTACCCATAACACGTGTTTAAGAGTATTTTTTGTTAGAATAATCAACCCATAGTTACCTAACTTAGACATTAATTAAATCATTTTTGTCTTATTACCTAGTCTCCTAGATTCCACTCTATGCTAATTGTCTTCTACATGTCCTAGAAGTCAACACATGCCAAAACTGAGTCATGGAGCACTTGGGAAACTTCCTAGAAACCCATTTTAGCATGTCTTCTTTATTCCATATCCTCCAAAGCGCATATCTTCTTTTTTTGAAAAGCTGCATGTTTTATTGAGAATTAAGGCAAAAGGAAAAGCTAGACTAGGTGTAGTTGACTTGTGTTTTTTCCCACATCTTCCTCCCTCCTTTTCTCCTAATAAAAGCATATATGAGTTTTCTTTCCATCCCTCATTAGCTTGCCTACTTGAATTAGCCAATTTGTGAGCATATTAGTGGATTTGGAAACTGCTTTATGCACTTATGGGGGATTTGACTAGATTTAGTAAGCCTACTTTTTTACCTTTTCGAATGGAATCCTTATGCATTCAAATATCTCATGTAATTATATATTGCAACAGCCTATTACTTTACAAGGCTGGATATTTTAAACTTATTCAATACATATTAGTGTTATGCTCCAATTTCAGTCTCCTTTGATGTTAATTTTGCATGTTTGATTAGCAATTTTGTGAGTGTAATTGTTCTATCTCTTGGGTTCAATTTCCACATGGTATCAGATCCTTTGTAGATCGATTTCTCTCCTTCCATATTACTATTGTAGGTTTGAAATCTTGACTGGAAGCATATTCTGCTGACTGGAGGGCACAGTTTCTGAGCTATGGACCAATCTCAGAAGATCATCTTGACTCCATTCAATTTCTTTGAGTGGAAAGATGAGATGGAGATATTGTTGAGAGTGAAAGGTCTCTACAGGGTTACTATGGAAACTGAGGCAGATCCCAATGTAGCTGTAGAGAAAATCAAATGGCACAATAGGAGGGATGAGGCCTATGGTCTTTTGTGTCTAAGCATTTCAAGAGACCTCCTCTTCCATCTTAATGAATTGACATCACCTAATGAAGTGTGGGAGAAGCTTGTAGATATTTTTGGTAAGACAGATGAGATGAGAGGACATCAAATCAAGAATGAGCTAATCTCCTTGAGTCCCAGTAGCTTTGAATCCTTGCAACTCTATTTTTCCATGTTTAAAGCCCTTTTTTTGCAGCTAAAACAATGTGGGATCGAAAAGAAGGAAGAGAAACTATTTTTGGACATACTCTCAAAGCTTGGCCCTGACTATTCAGTGTTTGTTTCGACCTTCCATGCCACCAAGTTGACAGCTGGAGCCTGGAAGATGCCTAAGCTTCCAGAGTTCATGGAATCCCTCACACAGGAAAAAGATAAGTTGGTGATGATGGGCACCATCAAACCTTCCAAAGACCAAGCTTTGGTTGCTGGAGATTCAAGGGTGGATTCAAAAAGCAAGAAAAAATCTAAAAGTCCACTTGAGTAAAAGAGAGACAAGAACAAGTCTCAAGAGGAGCCCCAAGGTTCCAAGAAGAACTTCCAGAAGAAGAAAAACAAAGGAGAAATGAACAAGTGTGCATACTGCAGTAAGGGCTATCATCCTAAGAGATCTTGTATGAAGAAGAAACTTGACATGTTAACCCAAATATTGGAGAAGAATAACATATCCTTTCTTGATTGCTCAAAGAAGAGGGAAGGAGGATCAAATTCAAAGGACAGAGAGAGAGTACACACCTTGGTTGCTGGTGCATCAAGCTCACCTAGCTTCATCGTAGACTCTAGAGCTTCTAGACATATGGTTTCAACAAAAGAGGCATTCTCCTCTCTTGACATGTTGAAAGGTCCACCAATAGTTTTGGGAGATGACTCTATCACTGACATTTTGGGGAAAGGAATGATTGATCTTGACCATGGTAAGTTCAATAATGTGTTGTATGTTCCAGGTCTTGCCTCTAATCTCTTGTCAGTGTATCAGATGAATCACAGTGGGTCTCCAAAGAAGGTCATATTCTCCCCTGATGATGTTTAAATCATTGAGATTTTGAATGGTAAAGTCATAGAAAAAGGTGTTGTTGATCACACTTCAAAGGTATACATGTTTTCCCATTTTCTACCCTACTCAAACCCCTCTGCTCTTTCGATTCATGCTAATGAGGCAAGCAATCTTTGGCATGAAATATTTGGCCATATTAACTACATGTATCTTTCTGATTTGAGTGAAAAAGATATGGTCATAGGGTTACCAAAGATCAAGTTTTCCAAGGGAGTCTGCGAAGGTTGTATCCTAGGAAAACACCCAGAGCACAAATTTGAGAGAGCTAGTCATGAGAGAACCTCTGCACCTCTTGAGTTGATCCACACTAACATTGCTGGTCCATTTCCTCATATGTCCATGATTCAAGCCAAATATGCACTAACCTTCATAGATGACTTTTCCGGGTATTGTTGGGTTTACTTCCTAAAGCATAAGTCTGAAGTTTTTGACCTCTTCAAAGTCTTTAAAGCCTTGGTTGAAAACCATTCTGGGAGGAAACTCAAGATCCTCAGATCTGACAATGGTGGTGAGTATGTCAAGTCTAAGTTCATTTAGTATTGTAAAGATGTAGGTATTCATGTGCAGCATTCGATCCCTTACACACCACAGCAAAATGGTGTTGCTGAGAGAAAGAACATGTCACTGAAGGAAATGGCAACCTGCATAATGGAGGCTAAGACTTTGCCACCAAAGTTTTGGGCTGAGGCTATAAACTATGCATCCTGCATCCAGAACAGGGTTCCTCATAAGCAGCTTGATTGTATTACTCCTTTCAAAGCTTGGAGTGGGCACAAGCCAGATGTGACCCATTTCAGGATTTTTGGCTCAAAGGCTTGGGCTAGAATTCCAACTGAAAAGAGAAAGGCTTTGCATACCCAAAGCCAAGGGTGCCTATTTGTTGGGTATTCTGAAGATTCAAAAGGGTACAATCTGATCAACTTGAGAACTAATAAATCTTTCATTGAAAGAAGTGTTTAGTTCCAAGAAGAGTCTTTAGTAGCAGTTGAAGTTGGAGAGTCTTCTTCACCACTAGATCCATTGATTGTAAGTGGAGAGACTAATGAGTTTGCTGATTCTGATATGTATGATAATGATGATTTGATTGCAGATCCTAACAATCATACAAGACCAAAATGGGCAGCAAACACCATTCATGCAGCTGGGGAACTAGCTGGAAATCCTAGTGACACTAGGAGGACTAGATCTTAGTTTGAGAGTGCCCTTTGTATGAAAGATCCTTTATTTGCTAAGAAGTTCTATCTAATGGTTGAATCAGATCCATAGACATATGAATATGCATCATATGATCCAAGATGGAAAACAGCCATGAAAGAAGAATTCAGCTCGCTCCGGAAGAACAACACTTGGGAACTGGTTGATCTTCCCCCAGGGAGGAAGCTAGTTCAATGGAAGTGGGTTTTCAACACTAAGTTTTCTGTTGATGGTTCACCTTCAAAATATAAGGCAATATTGGTAGCCAAGGGATACCCACAAGTACATGGTATTGACTACAATGAAACCTTTGCACCAGTGGCAAAGATGGACTCCATAAGGCTAGCTTTAGCCATTGCAGCTTCGAAGCAATGGGAGGTACATCACATGGATGTGAAGTGTGATTTCCTAAATGGAGATATCACTGAAGAGATTTACATGCAACAACCTGAAGGGTTTGTTTCTATTCCATCTTTAGTGTGCATGTTAAAGAAATCATTGTATGGATTTCTGCTGTCATTGAGTTTTGTTCGATGAAAGTATGATCCTAATGTATATTTGAAGCTGATTCATGGTTATTTGATTATTATTGTCTTGTATGTGGATGACCTTCTGATTATAGGAAGTTCAAAGAAAGAGATTGCCTCCTTCAAGGATGTAATGAACCATGCATTTTCTATGACAGATTTGGGATTGTTGAGCCAATTCTTGGGTCTCGAAATTGCTCAATCCCAACATGGAATCAAAGTACATCAGTCCAAGTATGCCTTATATTTTCTGAACAAGTTCAACATGAAATATTGCAAGCCAAGCAAGACTCCCTTCCTTTCAGGAGTTAAGCTTGATAAAGCAGGTTCTTCTCTTATGGTAAATAATACACTATATAGGCAGTTGATTGGGTGTTTTCTTTATCTTACACACACTCAACCTGATCTATCTTATTCAGTTAGTGTGGCTTCAATATACATGGATCATCCTCATGAGATCCACTGGAGAGCAGCCAAACAAACCCTAAACTTTGTTCAAGGAACAAGAACTCATGGGATCTTCTTCTTCTGTGCATCTTCAGAACAAGTAGCAGACATATTCACCAAAGTTTTTTGTGAGAAGACATTCAACAATCTCAAATCACTGTTGGGGGTTGTTGATCATGCTGTGAAGCATGATTGATGACAAGATTTCCAAATTTTGTTTTCTTGTCCATGTTTAAGGGAGGATTTTCCCACTGGGTTTTTGCCTCTTTCCTTGGTTGTATGGACAAGAAGTATGTAAAGGGTGACTAAACCTTGTTGCTAGGACCTATAGTTTTCTGAAATTTACTCATAAATTTAGGCTTAAGGGGGGTTTTAGAATAATCAACCCATAGTTAACTACCTTATACGTTAATTAAATCATTTTTGTCTTATTATCTAGTCTCCTAGAATCCACTCTATGCTAGTTGTCTTCTACATGTCCTAGAAGTCAACACATGCCAAAACTAAGTCATGGAGTTCTTGGGAAACTTCCTGGAAACCCATTTTAGCATGTCTGCTTTATTCTAGATCCTCCAAAGTGCATATTTTGTTTTTCTGAAAAGCTGCCTATTTTATTGAGAATTAAGGAAAAAGGAAAAGCTATACTAGGTGTAGTTGACTTGTTTTTTTCCCACATCATCCTCCCTCATTTTCTCCTAATAAAATCATGTATGAGTTGTCTTTCCATCCCTCATTAGCTTTCCTACTTGACTTATCCAATTCGTGAGCATCCTGGTGGATTTGGAAATTGCTTTATGCACCTATGGGGGATTTGACTAGATTTAGTAAGCCTACTTTTTGACCTTTTTGAATGGCATCCTTATGCATTCTAATCCCTCATGCAATTATATATTGCAGCAGCCTATTTCTTCACAAAGTTGGCTATTGTACACTTATTCAATACAGGTTAGTGTTATGCTCCAATTTCAGTCTCCTTTGATGTTAATTTTGCATGTTTGATTAGCAATTTTGTGAGTGTAATTGTCCTATCTCTTGGGTTCAATTTCCACAGTTTTTGTGCCAAACAAATTTCCTAACTTACACCAAGTGTATCACTGAATTGGTAGCAACCTAGAAGTTAAAAATTGGGCACAAGTTACTTCCCTATGTTCTTTTTGTACTCTATGAATTATAAACTTTGAAGAATCACGAAAGAAATATTGGAGAGAAAATGCCAAAATGCCTCATTTAAAAGAGCCAAACATTAGGGAAATTCCCCTTAACTTTGATTGAGTATATTTCCAAAAGTATAGTGACCCAAAAGATAAAATTTGGATACAAGTTAACTCCATATGACTTTATTGTACCTTGTGATTTTCACAACCTTAAATGACATAGAAAAAGTTTTGGAGTGAAAATTCCATGATGATTCATTTGGAAGAGCCAAGCGCTAGAAAATTATTCCCTTTTGTCCCAAGAAAGAGCTCTAATACCACTTGTAATATGATTAAACTCATAATTTCATAGAAAAGGTAGAAAAATACATGTAGGAATAAACAAAATCTATATTTATGTTCACATGTCTCTTTAAGGGGGAAAACTCCAAGAGAAAAGATCCAAATACAATGAAAATTCTTGACTGAACATTACATATCTTGCTACTCTATATATAGTATTTCAATAGCCAAAGTCCTAACTACTCATGGTTCCACTACTAATGAGGGTCAACCACCTAGGGGACTTTATTTAATAAAGAGGGACATTTTTCATTAAGTAGATATCCACTAACTATATAATGGGCCTTATGGCGTCATACATTGATAATGTAAGGGGGCTAGGGTAGGACCCTAACATTGGATACATATTTGAAATCCTTTAAAGTGGTTCTATTGAAGGTTAGGTGGTACACATTGTTGCTAAAAAATGATAAAAAAACTCTGATATCAATCATGTTAATGTATTTTCCATGATTTACTACTACTTTGTATGAGACATATATAAAAACCTATGTACTTCAAATTTAATGTGAGTAGGTATTTTATTCATAGGTATTAGGTAGAGGAAGTTGCTCCGTTGTTGTTAGTTTGATCTAGGATGAAGGGCTTCAAAGTATATTTTGCTTGAAGAAGATGTTTGTGAAGAATATGCAAGAGAGTAGGAAGAACTGTTGGATGAAGAGGAGAATGAATTTGACTACCCATGTATTGGCTCAAATGATCATATGCTTCATCTTATTGGTGATGATTGTATTGATGATGTCTTAGTGATAAACATCTCAAATGTTTTCATGGACAATCTTTTGAATGATTATAAAGGGTTGGATACAAATTATGATCATGATCATCTAGATATTGAATTAAATAGATTTCAAGATCAATATGATATGGATATGCAATAAATATTATTTAATAAAGTGATCGGTTGATTCAAATTGAGTACTCTTATGGTTTTCCCTTCTTTATTTGAGATCCTTTTTATTTAGATCTTAACGATGAATTTATTTTCACATGCTATGTGAGTTGAAATTAGATAAATGATTGCTTCCATTCTTGCTCCTTTGCTTAATAATTAATATTCATCTATGGGAATATTCTTAGATATAAATAAGAATTAGGAAATTTCTATGTCCACTTAAATAATTTGCGTAGTAAAGTAATGAAGTAATAATACATGCTGAAAATGAATTCATTAATCTACACAAAAATATAACAGTGTCATCCTTGTCATCATTGTGAACAACTTGATTTTTCTATATTATAAAACAATGATGATGATCACAATGTGATGTGCTTGATGTGATGATGATGATGGGGTCCCTTTATTGAAATTTATGGGTAATTATGGATAAGTAAAAACAAGACTCAAAGTTCAGATTTGTATGAAGCTTTTTCAGACTCACATCATGTTCAATAAGCTCAAGATGTTGTCCTAAAATTCCTAATATTTATCACATTTTTCGCTCAATACTTGAAACACCCCATCCTTCAAACAATACTTTAACTGAAATTCATCTGACCAAGTGTATTGATATCTCTAGAATCAACCTAAATGACATTAAAATCGATTCATTGGATATTCCTCATCAATATATCCTCTGATACATCATTTTTGCATCTCCCGTGGGATTACCCCAAAATAAGACATGTCTAATCAAAATATTTCCCTAAATGACTTTTTGATACCTCAATGATCTCCCCCAATAAATACTATCATCGGTATAGCATTTTGATATATGATCTATTAAAATTTGACAAGTGATACCCCAAAAAGATTGTATTAGACTCATTCCATTGGGACATTCCCTAAGCCACAGTTTCCACATTATTGATGGACATAATCCGATATTGTTGTATTGGGGTTACCTTGTCAAGATATTGCTCGATACAAAAGTTTCACAAAAAAATCTCTTTGTTGGAATTGGCCCTCCAGAATATTTCGTAATACTTCCTTCTCGCATCTCTGATAGACTTACCCTGACATTCCCTATTAGACATACTTGATCAAGATGATGTCCAATGCACTCTTTTGAAAACCCAATATGTATACCCCTACAAGATTTTGATCAGTGCAATCTCATCAAACTTGTGATATCAAGATCACGACAACCTCCTCTCACAAACTCTCTTGAAAATACATATCTGAAGAGACCTTTCATCTTTATTTATTATGATCACCCTGAACTCATCGGGGTTTCCCCTTAACTTATCCTAAGATTCCCAATAATATAATCTTGAAATATTATCTTTGATGGAGCATTGTGTTTGGGTACACAGGGTACTCCCAAAAGACCGAACACCTTCAGATACCGCTTCACACAAACAAATCACAGATCAACACACTGATGTTTGTCATGTGGTTAAAATCCTCGAGAGGGAAATAGTCCATGTCTCCAGCCAAATAGTTAATGGGAACAATTTATTATGCAAAGGAAAGAAAGTTACATGAGCTTCTCATAATCGATCAACTATCCAAGGACCCTCTATGCTCTTTAAATAGAGATCATAGACCAATCGGGTGTTAAGCCACGGATCAATGGTAGGTATGATCTAAGAGAATTTGAACCGTCAAATTACTCTATTTCTAGAACATATCGTAACCGTCGGATTAGAATATTTACAAATGCATACTAATGCATACTAAAGAAACACACTTTTACCTAACAGATATATTACACAAGTT
>LPNX010614655.1:514518-552143 GCA_001517045.1 Pseudotsuga menziesii
TCAAAGCCATAAAGCTTCCCGACTGGCATTAACTGCGGCTCGATATTCTGCTTTTGCTGAAGAAAGAGCAAGTGCTTGTTGTTTCTTACAAGCCCAAGTGATAGGTCCAGATCCCAGACTAAAAACATAACTTGCAGTAGACTTCTGATCATCAGGATCACCGACCCAATCTGAATCAGTGAATCCAACCAACAAAGGTTTCCCCTCTGTATTGTAATGAATCCTAAACTGAATTGTACCTTGAATATATTGAAGTATTCTTTTTGTTGCTTTCCAGTGACTTTCATGAGGAGTTTGCATATAACGGGAAACACGACCAACGACAAAGGAAAGGTCAAGACAGGAATGAGTCAAGTATAAAAGACTACCAACAAGCTGACGATACAAGGTGGCATCTACTTTAGGGGAAGTACAAGTGGCAAAAAGTTTGACTCCAGACTGGAAGGGAGAAGGGGATGGTTTACAATATTCCATGTGGAAGCGATGAAGAAGGTCACAAGCATACTTAGACTGGGAAAGAAATATTCCTTCTTTGGTTTGCAAGACTTGGAGACCAAGAAAATAATGCAAATGTCCTAAGTCTGACCCTTCAAAATTATGCTTAAGACTGGATTTCACATGGGTTATAAGGTTAGGGTCACTACCAGTAAGGATAAGATCATCAACATAAAGAACAAGTATGATGAGATGGTTTCCTACTTTCTTGGTATAGACATTGGGTTCAGAATGGCATCTAGAAAAACCAGTGTCAAGGAGAAAGCTATCCATTTTGGCATACCAAGCTCTAGGGGCTTGCTTAAGGCCATATAAGGATTTCTTAAGGAGACAAACAAGGCTAGAGTTATTCTGAACATATCCAGGAGGTTGTTCCATGTAAATTTCCTCATGTAAATCACCATTTAAGAAGGAAGACTTGACATCCATTTGATGGACTTCCCAGTTATGTAAGGATGCAAGGGAAAGAACAAGGCAAATGGAGTTCATTTTTGCTACAAGGGCAAAGGTTTCATTGTAGTCAATCCCTTCAACTTGGGAAAAACCTTTGGCAACTAACCTTGCATTAAGTCTTTCAACACTTCCATCTGATGCATACTTAGTTCTGTAGACCCATTTACATCTGACAAGTTTTCTTCCTTTTGGAAGAGGAACAAAATCCCAAGTATTGTTCGCCATTAAGGAACGATATTCTTCATCCATAGCTGCATCCCAATCTGGATTTCCTGAAGCTTCTGCAAAAGTTTCTGGATCATGATTCTCAGAAACTTGAGCCAAAAGAGAAGAGGCTTGCTGAAACTAAGAACGTGTTTGACATTGATCTCTAGGATCACCGGCAAGATCACCAGCTGCTTCACATGTTGAACGGACCCATTGAGGAAGTATTGGTGCTGGTGCAATTGGAGGAATATGAGTAGGCGGAGGTGGATTTTCATCCTCACTGTCATCATCAGAAACTGGAGTTGGAAACCTATCAAAGAATATGGAAGAAGAAGAAGAAGAAGAAGGCACAATCGCCGAATTAGGCTCGCAGGCCAAAGATGGCACACCCGCCAAGTTAGGCTCGTAGGCTAAGAGATTTTCATCAAATTTAACATCTCTTCTAATGATTATATCATGAGAATGTGGCTGAAGAAGTCTATAACCTTTTACATCTTCGAAATATCCAACAAATATGCACTTTTCACTTTTAGGCTGGAATGCTTTCCGTTTTTCATCCGGAATGTGAGCCCATGCTTCACAACCAAACACACAAAAGAGACTTACATCTGGTTTAATTTTACTCCATGCTTCTTCAGGTGTTATACCCTGTAAAACTTTAGTGGGTGTGCGATTAACTATGTAATTTGCAGATGACCAGATAAGGTGCCACCGAATAACTTAATTAGAAAATTTAACAAATGGCTAAGTGCATTGAATTTTCCAGAGAATCGACGGCTGCTCCATCAAAACCAAAACATATTTTTGGTAGAATTATGCAGCCCCTACTTTCATGGTTCCATGTGAATCCAAATTATTCTTGCGGTAAAACTATAGAGTCAAAATTAACTCAACAAAAAGTGAAAAAATCATATTCCTATTGTCGTAAATGGATTGTCTCTAAAAGTTAAAATAAAAGGGGTTAACATCGTTTTCCTATTTCTAATCAGATTCCAATAACAACTTCAGGGAATTAAATTTTTACAGTTAAGAAAAGTTTCTGGTTTAATTTTACTCCATGCTTCTTCAGGTGTTATACCCTGTAAAACTTTAGTGGGTGTGTGATTAACTATGTAATTTGCACAATTTATGGCCTCAGCCCAATATTGAAGACTTAGTCCCTTAGATTGGATCATACAATTAGCCATTTCTTTTAAAGTGCGGTTCTTCCTTTTAGCTACACCATTTTGTTGTGGTGTATATGGAACAGTGTGCTGTTGTTGGATTCCTTGTTCAGTGAAAAAAGTAGTGAACTTGTTGTTAACATATTCTCCTCCATTGTCAGATCTTAACTTAATAATTTGATGACCAGATTGTTTTTCAACAAGAGCCTTGTAGGCTAAGAACATGTTAAATACTTTGCTCTTAAGCTTTAGGAAGTAAACCCAAGTGCGTCTGGAGCAGTCATCAATGAAATTTAAGAAATATTTGAAACTAGAAAAGGAAGCAGATGGAAGAGGGCCACACAAGTCACTATGCACAAACTCCAAGGGAACCGAGGCGTGCCAAGAGGCACGTTTGTCAAAACTGTCCCGATGATGTTTTTCGAGTACACAACTAGAACAAACACCATCCTTGCAAGATACCAGCGGAAGACTAGTCACCATATTGTCTTTACATAGTTGTTGCAATGAGTGATAATTTAAGTGACCAAATCGCTCACGCCAAAGTTTGCTCAAGTTATCACTATGAGCAACAAAAGCTAAAGGAAAAGGTGATGACCCAAAGTTGTGAAATTTGTACAAACTGGTAATATCATCAACAGTTCCAGTAGCAAGGATATTTTGAGGATATTTTAAAATCCTTGATTACAACTTGGTGAGGTGTAAACGTCACAGTTTTACCTTCACCTGAATGAGTAATTTGATAGACTGATAACAAATTGCAGGAAATTTTTGGAACACATAGTACATCACTGAAATCACCATTTTCTACTAGAACTGTTCCAAATCTTACAACACTTAGAGATCTATCATCACCAACAAATATTTGTTTGGTGTTACATTCATCCATAGTAGAAAAAATGGCTTTATCCTTAGCCATATGATAAGATGCTCGAGAATCAATGAGACATTCAATTGAAGTAGAAGAAGAAGATGCAGTATAAGAGTAACCAGAAGCACAAAGTACATGTCCATGAGAGTTAGATTCTGAAGATGAATGTAGGCTGATGTGGTGCTTCTTCATTGTTGCTTCCAAGGCTGGCATCTTCTTAAAACACTTAGATTCATCATGATTATCTTTCCCACAAAAATTGCAATGACGCTCAGTATTCTTTCCTTTTTTCTTAGATCCTTTGTCATTTTTTAAAGAAGGAGTTGACTGAGAGGGTTTGGGACCCTTGTTGTTTTGCTTATTATTGCGGAAATTCTGTTTCTTGAGAGGCTTGGACTTTTCTTTCTGTTGGGACAATAAGGCTTTCCCAGATGTATCTGCATTGTTAATTATTCCAAGATGAATGAGCTTATCTTTCTCTCTAATTAAGGAATCACAAAATGATTCAAGGCTAGGCTCTTGATAGCTAGCTGCAGTCAAGGATTCTTTCATGGAGTAGAATGTAGATACAAAAACAGAATATGTAGGTCCAAGTTTGGAAAGAAAATGATAAATACATTGTTTGTCTTCTTTCTTAATCTTCCATTCTGCACATAAGAGTCTAAGAGTTTTATACTTAGATAAATAGTCTTGAATGCATGAAAAATCATTTGGATTCAAGGAAATCAACTCATTCTCGAGTTGATGACCCCGAATTTCATTGTGTTTACCAAACACAGATTCCAACTTTTCCCAAGCTTTATCAGGTTCATCAATGTCAGATATGTGGAATCGCAAATCAATAGAGATTGCCATCTCAATCAATCCACGAGCTTCATCACATCTATTTTCCCATTTAATTTTCTTATCAGCATCAGTGGGTTCTGTTTCTTTCCCTGAGGTTATCCTGAAAAGTCCCCTACTTCATAGAACATCTTCCATACAAGATTTCCATGAGAAATAGTTAGAACTTGTAAGTATAATATCACAACGGGGTGGCCATATTGTAAAATAATGGCTGAAAGAATAGAAACTAACTGTTTAGATGCAAAGAGATCGAAAAAATATGTGGTTTAAAAAAAAACGGCACTAAAACGGATTATGGACGATGAAGTTATGTTTGATCAAAGAAAATGTTAAAGATGTCCCCAATAGTGACGTGGCAAATACTAACTTGACCAACTAAAAAAAGACGCCCCCTCTTCCCAAAATCAACCTTTGACAATCACTTTTACAATAAAGTTGCTTTGAAGTGAATCACTTTTGTAGAATAAGTGATGTTCACTTTTATAATAATGTGACTTTTAAATAGTGCAGCAATAAATTAAAAGACTTAAGTGACTCACTTTTATTTTATTTTATTTATGTGAGATGCACTTTTACAATAAAGTAACTTGAAAATAGAAATTGCATGCACTTAAAAATAGCTTGATAAGACTTGAACTCAAGACTTATCAAGGTGTAAAGCAACTTTGGACCAAGTGAGCTAAGTTTAAAAGGTACGTAAAAATATGGAAAGCGGAAGGGTTTTTTTTTTACTCTTCTCTCTCGTTTTCCGTGCTTGCTTTCTTTTCCTACAAATCACAAAAAAAACGAAAAACAAAAAACAAATTTTTTTTTTCCACACAATGGGGTTAGATCTTGGTTAGCTTACCCAGAAAGTCTATGTTTTCAAGTTTTCTCGTTGTTTCTGATTTGTCGTGATCGCACAAGGTGCACGGCAAAGAGCATACGTAGCCGAGAAGACAAGAAAAAAAACTTTCCCTTACTGTTTCTGATTCGCTGCGATCGCGGAAGGTGCACGGCAAAGAGCATACGCAGTCAGGGAAAACAATAGTCCGAGACTAAAACATAAAATATCTAATAATAAACTAATAAAATATGAGAGATTTAAAAAAACAAATCTGTCACTGTAACATTATACCTTCATATTTTCCAAAATGGGTGTTTCTGGAGCAAACGGAAACGGTTTTTGGTGAAACAAAAACTATTTCTCAATGGAAACGGTGCTCTGGATGCAATGGAACAACTCTCATAGGACAAAAATGCACAGAAAATCCAAAACCAAAAACCCTTTAAAAGTTTCGGCAACACCGGTTCTAGATCTTGATCAAAATCGAAAGCGGCTCTTCAAAAAAGCTCTGATACCATGTTAGGGTACACAGGGTACTCCCAAAAGACCAAACACCTTCAGATACCGCTTCACACAAACAGATCACAGATCAACACACCGATGTTTGTCACGTGGTTAAAACAGTCCACGGCTCCAGCCAAATAGCTACTTGGAGCAATTTATTATGCAAAGGAAAGAAAGTTACATGAGCTTCTTATAATCGATCAACTAGCCAAGGACCCTCTATGCTCTTTAAATAGAGATCATAGACCAATCATGTGTTAAGCCACGGATCAATGGTAGGTATGATCTAAGAGAAGTTGAACCGTCGAATTACTCTATATCTAGAACATATCATAACCATTGGATTAGAATATTTACAAATGCATACTAATGCATACTAAAGAAACACACTTTTACCTAATGGATATATTACACAAGTTGATCTTAACTAACTCCTAAGTGTCTAAATATCCTAACACATTGGAAACCTGTAATAAGGTATACAAAATAGTCGTTGAAATAAATTCCTTGTAATCCAGGAAAAACCAATGAGTGATATGTGATGATTTGAGAAATTGATGTATTAAATGTTCTATGTGTTTGAAGAGACCTGTAGCCAAATTTCTATCATCATGACATTTATTACAAATTCATTTCAAGCTTAGAAAACATTAAAGGGATAAATTAAGAAGTATATAATTTTTCATTTGTTTAACCAATTGTTTGACCAATTCTCTTATGTACAAAGCTTAATCCATGGTTTTTCTTGCTACATGTGACATGTCAAATATGTAAGGAATAAAGCAAGTGGCATAGAAATGTGTCGAATAGGTTCCAAATCCTACCATTATAGAAGGGGTGAAGTTATCCAATACTAGTCACCGTATAGGTTTTCAGGACAATCCCAGATGGGATAAGATGTACTAGATGTATGTCGAAGGTGATTTTTCCTTCAAATGATGATAACTTGGTGGTGTATAAGAACACCAAAAGGAGAAATCAATTTTCCATTGCTTATACATTAGCATTCATGTCATATAATGATGTGGTAAGATGGATATATGAACATCCCAACCTAAAATATGAGACAATAGTGAATCGGGAGGGATCTCCCATATATTCTTCAGATCTATATCCTTTTCTACAAATGTATAAGTTGAAGAAGACCACGGAATTTCTCAATAAGTCATTCATCAACAAGTTTACTAAGGAAAATCCTAGATTGGTGTCGATGATTAAAGAATGGCGGGTTGAAGGTAGGAATTTTACACAAAAAGCCAATTTCAGGTACCCTATTTAGTACTTTAAACATCAATATAGACTGATTACGGATATGGTTTGTTAGTTACATGGAGAAGAGAGTGCCTCCCATTTTAGACTTGATTAGACTTCCATAGTAGACAATGTTTGAAAAACATGGCAATTCTTGAATTAACTTAACATCCTATTTGCAAACATTCTAAATGTTGTCCAAACTGTTAAAGAGGTGCAAAGGGCCCAAACCCCTAAATTTTTAACATCTTATTTTCTTATTGATACTATCTAATCCACAAATTACTTCCTGCAAATAGGTTGGAATTGG
The DNA here is from genome assembly GCA_001517045.1 of Pseudotsuga menziesii. Classification (NCBI taxonomy): domain Eukaryota; kingdom Viridiplantae; phylum Streptophyta; class Pinopsida; order Pinales; family Pinaceae; genus Pseudotsuga; species Pseudotsuga menziesii. The sequence goes on from LPNX010614655.1 coordinate 521,445, forward strand.
AACCCTAGCATACTCTTGGTACATGTTTATTGTCATAAATTATGGGCCCCAGTTTAAAAGTTCCATTTCTATAACATATGTGATTATTTTCTAGACCCTTTATACATTATTATTTTCAATGAACCTGCCCCTAGATTTTTTGATGAGGCCATTGAAACCCTAAAGAAATTGGTGACCTATTTATTCTTGAATTTTTTACTTTTATCAGAATCTTTGACATTTTAGCCCCACTGCATTTGTTACCAACATATGTCCTCAATAGGCTAGTCCTTAGGGAAATCTCCTATCAGACCATTTCCAAAGGAATCAACCCTTATCTTCCACATCTAAACAAGAGAGATTGGATTAGAATCTCCATTAAAATAGGCTTGTACACTTTAACCAATGCCCCTATGGCTCGGAAGGGAACCACTTCTCTCGAGAAACATAATGTTTTTCTGGCACATGATAGTAAACATTATCCAAGAAAAATGATTCAAGAAAATTTCAGGTTTGTGGGTTTGAACCCCACTTGTAAGCATGAAGATGACCCTCATGAGATCCTTTTATAAGGGGTTACTGATTGTGATAGTAGCCAAAAGGTATCCCTCCGCCTACATCTAGTATCCTCTTTGAACGTGGATAAGGCCAATATACAAGCTTATTTTGATGTTGAGTCAAAACATGATGCAATGAATAAGGAAGATGAAAAGGTTAAAAGACAAGCCTTGAACAAGATTTCTTTGGAAGTTGAAGAACAAATAAATAAGAAATACAATTCCCAATCATCACAAGGGAAGAAGGCTAAGGAAAAGGACAATAAAGAAGTGGAAGAGAAGGCTTAAAAAGATATAGAGTAAAAGGTATGAAAAGAGGTCGAGGATGCCAAGAGAAGAAAACTTGAAGAAACAGTGAAGGGAGAAGAAGAAAAAAGAAAGTGAGAAGCATCCCAAGAGACTAACAAGGAGGAAAACAAGAAAACAAACCATAGAAATTGAAAGTTGAAAAGGAAATGAGAAGAGATGAAGCAACTCAAAAAGTTGCAGAATCCTGAATCAACTCAAAAATCCATAGAGGAGAAAACAAAAAGAAAAGAGGAAGTTGAAGCTAAGAAACTCAAGAAATAACAACACGAATAACAATTGAGGAAATAAAAAGAGGCCTGAGCAACTGAAGAAAAAAAAGGATAAGGAAGAGGAAGAACAAAAAAAAGGATGAAGAAAATAAGAAATTGCAAGATGAAGAAAAAGTAATGACAGGAAAACAATTTGCATTGCTTTCTTCATCGATCAATCTAGGTACTCTTCTCTCTATGGTACCAGGGGGATCATCTTTTACAGATCTCATGAATTTTGATGTTATGGTAGTGTCCCTTGAATATTATTATTTCAACAAATTGAATAAATGTGTCACAAAAATACCTTCAAGGGGCATAGGGTTAGTGGACCACCATAAAATATGATAGTTTGGGATCTACCTAATAAATATCATCTGAAAATCACAATCAAGACAACTTTCGTAATGGATGTGATTGCTAATGCCAATGCCATGACAATGGGAGATATAAATAAGTTACTAGACCAATATAAGGAGTAGGTAAATTCTCTAAAGGAACAATTAGCATGATCACAAGACCAACAAAGGGAAGAGATTGACCAATTGGTTAAATGACATGAAAAAATCATCGCCACCTTGAAAAGTGAAAATGAATATTCTAAGCACAAATTACAGAGTTATCAAGGATAAACCATCTAACAATGGAGTTCCTGAAAAGGAGGCACTTAAAGTAAATGATGCATTAAGAGAATGTCATAAAGGATTTTTCCTATAGTTGGAAGAAGTTCAACAATATTATGATCAAATCATTAGACTATTCGGGCAAGCATAGCTGAAAGAGGACAAATGGAAGATAGTTGATAAGTTTCACGAACTTCTTGATTGGAAACAACATAATAAGGAAACCGTTGAGGCACTACTAAGGATGGACAAGAAGGAGAGCGCCCAGGCCAAGAGATTAATTAATTCATGGAAAATCAATGAAATTGTTAGTATTTCTCACCGGACATGAAAATCAATGATTTTGTTTTTCATTTAATTTAGATAGAAATTACTTTATGTTCATGTATGAATAATTTCATAATTCCATCTTTGAACAATTGCATTTAAATTACAGGAATATATGTGATGCTTAGAATAATTATTTGTTATATTATATCAATACATATTTTGAATGTAAATTTATTTTTTATGTTTAACTGTTTCACATATTATGAGTTTGTATTTATTCCTATGCTTTGCCAAAATCCTATTATAAATTCTACTTCTAATTAGGATAAGATTAAATTAGTTTTTTTTAGAATAGATTGATTTATATCTAGATTAAAACCATACTTTCAAAATAGCAGGGACTGCTAGGCCCACATACTAGTTGGAAAATATCAAACCAACATGACCAAGCCTACTTTCCCTTACTATTGACGTTGTCATTTTGACCCATTAACACGATGAAAATCGATGATGATAGTGATGACTATGATGATTGATGATGATGATGCTGACAACGATGAAAATCATACGTGTAATCATCATCATTGTTCTCATTTTCATCAACATCATTGTAATCATCATCATTGTCCTAACCATAATCATTGTTCTCATTTTCTTCAACATCATTGTAATCATCATCCTCTTCATCCTCATTAACATCATTCATCCTTGGCATTGTCATCATGCTCAACCTTGATACACCTTAATACCCTAACCCGTTAATATACCTTAATGAAATATCTTGACTTGGAAAGACCTTGACATAATACCCTAATACCCTTAACACACCTTAACCACACCTTAACCATGGATTAGTTTCACCTTAATCAATAAAATGTAGTGGTATGATGAAATGTGGTAGTAATAACAAAATTTGAAACTTCAAATGGGAAAGTATCATGTCAAATTTCACATGTTTTCTATTGAAATGGATGAAGGTTATGCATTTTGGAACTCTATCATTGGATGTATTTTTGATTATCAATCAGCACGAGAAGAATCTTGACGTCTTACAATTAGTTTCCCTAAATTATCACCTCTCACTGTATGAAGAAGTTATCGAAGAACACTACTACATTGCAACCCATATTCAATGCTTGTTCGACACTTCTTTTGCATTGACACATTGAATGTAACTTCATTGTACGTTGTTGACATGACATCGCTTAAGCATTTGAAGTGTTGAAAAAGAATCACACAACAAAATATTACGAGATAATTATCTAGATGCTCCTAGTCGTCCTTACAGTGGATTTTCTGGATCAAAACGCCCGTACTCTGCTCTGGTTAGTTTTTGTTGCATTGTAGAATAATTATTTTTATTGAATATGCTTGTGATTTAGCTGTTGAAATTGTGTATGGTGTATTTCTAAAGCTTTAACTACTTGTGGATGTTTTTTTAGGATAATGTTCCTAGGTATGTAGAACCCGCCTTAAGGAACCCAAGGGATCGTCTGGACTACGATGTTAGTGCTGGTGCTTCTCTTTATGGAGGAGTTGCATATGTCCGGTGGGTGATTTTGTGGATAGTGGCTATTCTACAATTTTGAGGATTTGTTTTCCCAGGTTCTTTATTGAGTTTCTCTTGGGTGTTCTCCAAGCTTGGTCGAGCCCCTGAAGCAGGCTACAATAGCCACAACAGAACTGATTTGATCAGCCAACAATCTTATGGCTTAGACGACTATCATCGAGTTGCTATTTTTTAGATACATGAAGCATAAGTAATGTGGGCACTTAAAAGAGTATTAGATCTTTAGCAGTATTTACAAGTATTGAATTTGAGATATTGAAGGTATGCCTGTATTTTGTAATTTTTTTTCAAAAGAAAAAAGAATCTACGTTGATTGTTTTACTATCCGTTCTTAATTGGAGGCGCGACAGTTGGTGGAATTTACTCTCCAGGTTATGGTACTAGCTCCTTGCCAGCCAAGACTGATGTAAGTATATTTGCAATCTCGGGACTATTAATAATTATTATTTAGTATTTTTCATTAGCAATATTAATGATAACTATGAACATGTTCTATTTCTGATTGCACATGAAGATGCAGGTGGTAGTTCATATTTTTCTATGTATGCAAGTCGAAGATCAAGTGGTGATTATTTGTTGCTTCGTGGCTCAAGACCATATTACTAGAATGCAATTTTAGCAGTTGGACACGTTTTGGTAATTTTGTTCCCTAGTACTAGAACCCAATCAAGCATAATTGAACAAATTTTAGTTGTACATTTCGTTTCCGTAGTTAGCGTACGTGAGACCTTGTGTAGTTGTCCTATGCAACTTTATGGCATACATATGAGTTTTTATAGCAAGAGGCAATAGTCGGTCTAGGATGGAGTATATCTATATGCCTCTAGATCTATTATTTGGGTATCTTATGCCCGGGCACAAGGAGAGATTATTCCTTATCACATGGACGTTCATTTATCTGCAATGGATGGCATCTTTTCCACGTGATCATGGCTATATCAGATATCGCTGGGCTGCAATAACAATGCAGTATTTGATTGAACATGTATGATTTATGATATTAAGGACAGTTCTTTTGGAGGCGAGGGTGAATATAGACAAGTGGTTTTTGTTATAAGCTGGGACTTTTTGTGTTAAAGCTTCTTGAAAGTATTTCATTGGATGTAAAGCTTTTATTCTTCTATATGAATTGAGAACCAGCTAGACTTTTAAAATTTATCTCTCCGAGCATTTTTTTTTTTAATTTTAATGATTTCTGCTTGATGCCTTAAATGGAGCTTTAAGATGCTCAAGTAGTTTTCCTTGGCTTATACATTCCTGCCACATCCAAGTAGAAATATTTTTTGGGCATATAAAAGTTTGAACTGGTTTTTGGAGCTCGAAAGTTGACTTATTAGTTACATAATAGTTATTAGAATTGAATGGCATTCCATTGAATAAAATGGAGTCAGTGTTCCCAATGTGATTCTTTGCACACGTCAAGCTACCAATAATTTCTTGACTTAAATTTTGCTAGTAAGAAGAAATTTGGACTAGCCATGTACAACATTTTTTGTTGTAGATTATCACAGCAATTTTGTTACCATGGGAGACAATTTGTTATTTCTTAATGCAGTGAACAAAGGATTTTTCAGTTTGACATTTGATGTCAAACCATTTTAGAAATCTATGATTTAATTTTATTCAATAGGGTTGTTTTCTGAGATGTGAGATGTGGAACTTAGGTGTTAGGTTAAAGTGAACGCTCCTTAAGCGATGTAGGCTGTGAGTGATTTATTCCTAACAAAGAAAAGCTTGAATTCGGATCCCAACGTGCTCTATTTTTTGAAGATCAATATGGTTGAATTAGCTATGAAATTTAAAAAGGATTAGGTAAAGGTAAATGTTTCCTCTCCTTGTGGAAGAGTTAGAAACCTGAGTTTGAATCGATTTTTCCAATATATATATAGTCTTCGAATAAATCTAAGTTCTAGTTTGGGGACAACTATTGACTTTATTAATTTTATGTGCCCAGTTTTTGTTTCAAATCTATAATAGTTTGAAGTTGGTATAAGGGAATATGCCGTATTTTTGGTTAATTTAAAATGTGATGTACCGTCTTTTTTTTTTATGCACTAGAATCCCAAAGACGAGATCCATTATATATAAATAAAATATTTTACTTTACAAAAGCCTATATAAATAAAACATCTTACTTTACTAAAAAATTCAAATTCACGGTAGGGATACATAATTTTAATAATAACGCAAATGCATCCTGCAAAAGGTTAATGGAGACGGTGGTTGTAAGTTTGGTGAAGGGAATGGATGAATCCAATGATGGAATGGCCGAGTTCGGTTAAAAATTGAGGCTTGGCATGGGCGCTAGGGTAAGTGTAGGGAGCTACGACCATGGCCTGCAGCCTCAACAAAATTTCAAAAATAACATTTTTTCTTTTGAGTCTAGCAGTCACAGATGAAATCAAGCCTTGTATTTTAGTGATGGAAGCCGCATCATCTCCAGTTCAAATGACGTACAGTCTCATGTCATATGTGCTGTGCCTTAGGCTGCAAAGTCGAATCCTGTGCACAACATCCCCGTATTCCTGAGCCACGACGACTGCTTCGTGCAACATAATATATTTTCAACAAAAATAAAAATAAAATAGCTAACAACTGTTTTATATTTTTTCTCTTGATGATGATCCCAGAGTAGGGATCAAAACGTCGAGGATCAGAGTAGGGATCGAAACGTCGAGATATCCAATTTTCGAACGCAGCCTCCTCTTTACTCAACTGTTTTATATTTTTTGTTATATTATATTATAAGTGAGAGCTTTAGGTACCAAACCAAAAGAGGTGGTTCAAGACCTTTGACTTATAAGTGTGTTTTTGGATTGATTTTGGATATTCTAATTGCATTTGATTACTTCTGGTTTGCAAAGAATTCCACTTAATGCAAAAAAAACCATAAAACAAATTTTCACTTAGATTTGATTTAAAATATGTTATTAAAACCATTACCACTTTATCACTCTTCAAAGAATCCCACTCAATGCAAAAAAAACCATAAAACAAAATTTCACTTAGATTTAACATTAAATCTAAAATCTGTTATTAAATACATTGCCACTTTATCACTCTTGTTTAAGTCATTTTTACTGCATGTATGTAACATGGAACGAGCGTGGCTTAACGATCAGAGCTTCCAGGTTTGTTTTATAATGGCGACGTCATGCCATGTGTCATGCACGTGGCTTAAACGTTGAATGCCCCTTAATGGAAATCTCTGGGATGTTTGCTTTATACTAAAGACATTCATGAATATTTCTGAATAGAAGTTCATTAAATGTTTAAAGTTAATTATGCATATTACTTCTATTAAAATAATATTTAGATTGTAGTCGAATCAAGAAAAACATCATGAATACATCATCCAATTCCATTTGAGATTTTTTAGATTTTTATTTTTATTATCAAGTAAAACATCATCGAATACATCATCCAATTCCATTTGAGATTTTTTAGATTTTTATTGTGTGTGGTGCATGACACCTTGTCCATAAGTCAAAGTTCCGCAAACACCATGGCAAAGTCTCAGCAACGGTAACGACAAAATCAGATTAAAAAAAAGTTAGTTTTACCAAGTCAAACAAATGGGGCGTCCATTGGAGGACTATAACAAGCCAAGTCAAGTCAATGTATCACTATTGTTATTATACTCATTTGCCCTCGCTATCGTGGAGCGTGTGGGGTCAACTGGTCTATTTTTCTACAGTTCCATGATTGATCCGACAGTACCTTCCACCAAAGTTTAGACAAAGTCTTCTCGATCTTCTTCTGTATATCTACAGAGATATCTTATATTTCAAATCCACGATTCATAATAGATTTGTTTCTCAATTTCTCGTAAATCTGAACTAATTCAAAGCCTGAGTAGTGTTTTGAGTTTGGTTTTCGTGAGTTTTTTATGTAACAACGAAGAGATCCATGTATTGTGGAAGGATATCAGTGGAAGGCGAAGCAGAAGAGATCGCTGTGTCGCCCAGGCTCAGATCACGACACAGAGATAGAGATGGGAAGAGGTCGAATCCTTTTTCCAGCAGAGGGCTTGACAAGTTCCAAAACATCTATGCCGAGCTCTCTGCCAGAAGAGAGCATATTTCCAACAAGACTGGTGTGCCAGAGGCCCTGGTGAGGTTCACATATTGCGATAACGGATGGGTTCCGGTTGTGATAAGAACTAGAGTGGGACTCCAGAATCAAAACAGTGCCGGGGATGCTGCCACTGCCGGGGTTTCGTTTCTGGGACCTGTTGAGAATAATAATAGCCAGAAGCACAGGGAATTGGGGAGAAAATATGAGTTTTCGGGTATTACGGCGGATAATCGGCCCACCAGACCTGCTAGACCAGTACAAGTACAGGGATCGTATGGGAGAACGGTTTACGACACCACTGTGAGTGCGACTGTTATTATAATGCCGCTATTTTGTTTGGTTTTCTCTGGCCGGCTCTGTGCAATCTTCTTCGTATCTGCATGGTGGTATCTATTCTCACTGTTGAGAAAGTATGAGAGGAATCAATAGGAAAAAAAACCAAATGTTTTATTCAGGGAGCAGAAAAAGCTGTCCAAAGCGTTGAATAATGATGTTGTATGCAGCCAGCGTTTTACTACCAACAACATTAATAATAATGTGTTGGGCTCCACATTAATAATTAATGTGTTCTGTACATGTCAATAAGATATAATGTTTTCTAAAGTAAAATATATTAAATAATATTTAGTGAATGGTGTTATTGTATGTCTTATCTCCCAAATAAATTTATTTTCATTGAGTTCAACAAAATAATTTATTTCGATAGTAGGAAGGATTTAACGCACGCAATGAGGAAGATGAATGTCATTAACAGTTTGAAAGTCTCTGTTTTTTGATTTGGAATTATTTCGATAGTATGAAGGATTTAACGCATGTAACGAGGAAGATGAATGTCACTAACAATTTGAAAGCCTCTGTTTTCTGATTTGGATGAAAATTTCACAAGTGTAGTTTTTGAGGGCTTGGGCGAGGATCAAAACATTTCATTAGCCACCGAAAGATGGAAGATAAATAGCAGGTGGAAGACCCCGTCGGCAGATAGACGTATTGCTGAAATTTTTGAACACCATCAGAGCAGTTTTTAACAACAATCAGAGGTTGTAAAGGCTAACGATCGGCAAGCTAGTTCCCTATGGAGCCACAACGGCGGGAAGCAAACTGACTACGGCTTTCGATCAATGACAAGAAACATTCCGATAGTGCGACAATATATGAACTCTTCGGCGGTCGGAAGGACTAAGAACAATGTAGCGGCCAAATAGTCCACTAAGGAGCCGCAACGGCAGAGAAAATAATGATTAAAATTCCCAATGGTGAACGGTTTTGAGTTTCGATCGCCGACGAAATCAGTTCGGGACTTAAAAAATTTAAAAGCATCGATGAGTTAGTCCACTACGGTGCTGAAACGGCGGAAGACTTACAGACTACGGCTTCCACGAGAAGAGGAAATCATCGGCGATCGGAAGGACTAAAGACAATTCATCGGAGAGTTTAGAACCAAGAAGCTCTGCGGTGATCGGAAGTACTACAGAGAAACCGTCGACGAATTAGTCCTCTGAGGAGCCGCAACTGCGAAGAATACAGTGACTAGAAGTTCCACGACTGCGGAGAATATAATGATTAAAGGCAGCCGATAAATCAAAATCATCGTTGATCAGAGGGAATGAAAACTACAAGTCGGAGCTTGAAAAGACTAACCGTCGACGAGTTAGTTTACTAAAGAGCCGCAACGGCGAAAGAAAGATAGAATATGACTTCCGTGACCAGAGGAAAATTGCGGCAATCGGAGGATCAAGGGACTAACAATTGGTGAGTTAGTCTACTAAAGAGCCGCAACAGTGGAAAAAAGACAGACTGAGGCCTCCGCGAGCAGATAAAAATTTCGGCGATCAGAGAAATTGAAGACTACGTAGTGGCAATGTTCAGATAAAAGGCTCCAATACATTAGTTATTACCGCTCCCAATCGTCAACAAGTGAATGATAGAGAGCACTAGTTTTGAGATTCGGAGCGTCGATAGGCTAAAGGAAAGCTTCCGATCACTGATAAAGAAGCCGTCATGATGCTGGTGATCTAAGGAGCCGACACTGCGACAATGATGAGATTTGGGGCATCGATGGCACAGAAGACAAAGCTTCCAATCAGCGACTGCGGCGATAAGGTAGAGAAACTGCGGAAATAATGAGACTTAGAGCGCCAAAACGACAGAAATAATGAGATTTGGAGCGCCGATGAGCTAAAAAGAAAAAGCCTCCAATCAGCGACTGTGGCAGCAAAGTAGAAAATTTACGAGCGGATTGAACAAGACTGGGCACTTCAGTTAAATGCTGATACACTGACGGTTAACGACAAATTCACAGTGGACCAGCAATGGGAATGATCAGCAACCACTTCAATCATTAAAAGACTGCTAAGTGAACTAGATCTTCATAGTAAATGAACAAATAATTAGCAAGAGTTTGAAGCCCTAATGAGAAAAAACTATCACTTTCAATTATTTTTTGTGTAAACAGATCTGATTTTCAGGATCTGTAAATTTTGTAAAAGGATATAAAGCCCATGATTATTTGATTAATAAGGGTTCGACTCTAGGGATTTATGAGCCTATCCCATTATCAAGCGTCTCATATGGTTTATTCTAAGTATAAGCTCTTTTGTTGTGATTTGTTCAACCATCTCTTTCTTTACTGTGTATATTGCATGAATGTGTATTTAGGTAATCTCAGATTTATTAAAGGGCCGATAGCTGTCATTCTATTGGTTATTTAGTGATATTTGATTTATAAACACCATCCTCAGCAGGATTTAGCCATTTATATGCATGTGTTATGTGTGTAAGTTTGCCAGCCTGGTGAGTTCTCCATCCCTGCACCTTTTTGTCAATTTACTGAACAAGTTGTAACTAAAAGCCTTGTGATTGAGTGAGCCTCATGCATGTTTTGAGAGTGAGAGGTTATATAGGTTATCCGGCTTGATCCAATTTAGAAAAACCCTAAAAACAATTTAAGTTACTAGGCATCCTTGAGTTACAACCTAAATGAATGAAAGCTACAACCTAAAGGAGTTTATAAACAATGCAAAGCTCTTCATAAATAATGCCATGTCCTAATCCTTTTCTTTATATTGTGTTAAAAATAAAATATTAAAAAACATAAATAGTTTTATAACAAAAATATGATTTAGGTGATTTTCTTGAAATCATATCTCATGTGATTAGATATTATTTCTAATTCTTTTAGGTCTTAGCTCAAAATTAAGAACAATATTTATCCTTTTTTCGTCTTATGATGAAACTCGACATGTGTAGTGATAAATAAATTGTGGCTAAAAGCCAATGGCTATAAGACGTAGGGACCTAGGTGGAGAAAAAAAAAATTAAAGCTTTAAAAACTAGATATACATTATAATTTTTTTGTGAATATTTCATTGTAACAATAAAATCATTTTTAATAACAATAAGATTTTAAAGATAAGATTTTAAAGAGGAAATTTCTTTGTAATTAGAAGTTTTATTATATATATATATATATATAATTTTCTAGAATAAAAAACATGGAAAAGAAATAATTAAAAAAAAATATTTTTCCAAAATTGAAAAATACATGTATAAACTTTTATGAATATTTCAATGTAACTGTAAAATCATTTGGAAAAGAAATAATTAAAAAAAAATATTTTTCCAAAATTGAAAAATACATGTATAAACTTTTATGAATATTTCAATGTAACTGTAAAATCATTTTGAATTATTTAGAAACATTAAGATTTTAAATAAATAATAATTTGACAAAGATTTTAATACATAATAAAAACAAAATCATTTTGTAATTAGAATTTTTATTGTAAAATGGATTTATAAATCTTTATAGCAAATCTACATAGCACCAAAGTTTTTTGTAAATTGGATTTATAAATATTTATATAATTAGAAGTTTTATTGTAAAATGGATTTATAAATCTTTATAGCAAATCTATATAGCACCAAAGTTTTATTGTAAATTGGATTTATAAATATTTATAATAAAACATAGGTGTATTTAAAAAATAAAATAACATATATAATTTTTCGAAATTCCATTTTCTCAATTTAAAGAACAAAATTGCTTTCATTAATAAACAACTACACAACCACAAATATAAAATATATGCTTGTCCAAAATTGAGTGGAATAGCTGTTGAAGAGTGTTTGCTGACCCACAAGAGGAAAAGACAAGTGGCAGAAGCTATTGAGTGAGAACTCAAGGTGCAAAAGGCATCTTCCCCAAAATCAGGTCAGAGCTCCTAGTTGAGTGTTAAAGAGCACAAGGCTCATAAATGACCAAGTACTAGGAAAAATACTATATAATAGTATGTCCATTAGCAAGCAAGAGGCTAGCATTGAACGATGATTGAATCTGATAATGCAAGAGATGGTGCTTTAAGTGTATTTTTCTCTTATGGTTCAATGAACATGCTCAAGGGTTATGGAGTAAGTAACTTGGCTGCTCTGGGAGTTGGTTGGGAGGAACGACTATTCCATTTGTGTTTTCCTAGCAGTGGTTCTAGGTTTTTCCTCTATGTTTTATTTACAGTAGGCTTCTTTATTTTAGATTTGGAAGTGCTACTATATTCATTAAGTAGAAATGTTTTACTTAATCTTATTGCATAGTGAACTAACCTATATCAATTTGATTTGTTATGTATAATTCCTAAATTAGTTTATGTTTTGTTTATATCTACGAATGATAAATGGTATCTAAATTAGTTAATTTTTTGTTTAGATCAGGCATCAATACCTGAGTTAGGGATTTCTCAATGATTTATATGCTGGAGAATCAAATTCTTTACTTAAATATGTAAATCTCATCAAATTATATCTGTTCTTTTCTTCAAGGAAATCGCATAAATCTACAAAGTAAACAAATCGCAGATACAAGTGTTTCATTTCCAAAGACCGACAGTAAGCCCATCTAAGATGGTCGTCGAGCAGTAAAGAATACTGTAAGCAAATCTTTATTAAATCCAAACCAAATCGCATGCATGCATACTATCTCTTAAACCACAATTTCCATATCAAAACTACTCCACATAAATCGCAAGACCCAATGGGTTGCATAAACAATGACAAGTTTAAATATTATGGCCGTAAGCCCATGTTAAATGGTTGCCATTGTTAAAAAAAAAGTAAACAAGACATTAATTCAATAAATAATCGACGTTGTAGAAATCATATTAAACCCCCTTACGGGTCAATAACAATAATAATAATAATAGTACCATTATTATTATTTCTACATGCTGGCATTATAAACAGAAACTGATATTTTATTCACAAAATGATATTATCAAAACATATGCACGGTCGTAAGGCCATTGAAGGATGGCAACCTGTAAATAATATTAACCACAGAGTATTTTTGCAACAGATACCTTAAGGGTTGTTTTCATTTATTTATATAGTAAACACATTGTAGAGGGTGTGGTTATAAGTCCATCTACGATGGATTCCACCTTGGTTTATAAACCATGAATAAAATTCAATAACAGATCCACGAGGGTAGACGTAAGACAATATGCAATGGCACCCACAATATCACGCAACCACTAAAGAATTAAACCTAATACACTTAAACCCTATACAAAGCAAAAAGGCTATAAAATCCCTCTGTAAACAGAGTGTACACCCCTTAGGGTTGAACGAAAAAACACAACACTCATTAGAGGAATTTTGGGGTCTAAAATGGGCCTCCTAAGGAAAATAATAAAATAATAGTTAAAATAATAAAATAATATTGATTAATTTTGGAGGAAGAAATAAAAAAACTACTTTTTGTGTTCGTATTTTCGACATATCTCCCTATTTTTTTACTCAAATTTCGATCGAGAGAGCTCGTTGGATGCAAAATTTGATTCCTCATCCAAAAATTACCCACACTGCATACTTTTGATGGACCCCGCTACCCCAAAAACAAGAAATACCTGAAAAAATGTGATGATGACATCATCATCACATTTTTTCAGGTATTTCTTGTTTTTGGGGTAGCGGGGTCTATCAAAAGTATGCAGTGTGGGTACTCGTTGGATGCGGAATCAAATTCCGCATCCAACAAGCTCTCCTGATCGAAATTTGAGTAAAAACACTATGAAATATGTCGAAAATACGAACAAAAAAAGTAGTTTTTTTTAATGACAAATATGTCAATTCAACCATTATGGTTGACTTATTTTATTGAAATTCTATTGGTTCTTGAATTCCAACTCACAAAAACTTATTTTGGCACGTTTTCTTATAAGGCCCATTTTAGACCCCAAATTTCCTCTAATGTATCTTGTGCAGAGCTGTAGTCCCTCTCCTCTCAACTCCTTAAGCTCAGGTTTAAGTAACTACAACAAACCATTTATATATAAGCCACAGTGATTGCATTGTTTTAATCAAACCATATGAAATGAAAACAGAGATAGGGTTTTACTATTTTTTTTACTTGAGGCGTTCTAAGACACGGGCCTAGGAGAAGGTGACCATGTTTCCTTCCTTGCTAGCGCTTCCAATCTACAATGAAGGTATGAGTTGCAGTCAAAACAAACTCTAAACCTGGGAAAAAAAACAAGTTGGAACTTAAATATTAACACATTATCCTTACCTTGTGAGAGTTGTAAAGACGCCAAGGGTTGGCTCCTCCGAGAAGACCCTTATCCCCCCTTTACCTGCATAGACAACCATCGTAGAGTAAGTGGCAGATAATCCATTAAAGGAAATAAACTTCAATTAAAAATTTGCAGCAGTAAAACGATTTTATTTTCTACCTAGTGAAGGTGGCGACGAAATGGAGCAGATGGCTAAAGGGAAACAATGAGTTGCAGATTACCATGGATGCCATGAGAAAAGCACCAAGATACCTTGGAAAGAAATCAAGTACACTGTTATCAATCACGAATAGTGGTTGCATAAGAAAACCAACATTTCACCATTAATAAAAGCAGAGCTCGACTCTCTCCTTCCTACTGACAAAACAAACAATAATGAAGGGTTTAGATATCAAAGGCCACATTAAACTTCCACAAAAAACCTAACCAGAAATCCTTATAAATGGACTGCCATGATGTAATCACAAGACCAGCATGGAGGCCTGGCTGCACTGTCAACTCCTAGCTATGACACACTTTTAAGGCAAGTCAAGTCAAAGTGGAACGCTTTTAAACCTCATCGAGATCAATAATAACATTTCAAATCATTATTTAAACCTTTTCAAATATGCCAAGAACCATATATTATAACATACAAGGTTTTGTATGGTAAAACAACGAAGGGTTATGTTATATCAACATTGTATACTATGGTCTAGACCATATCCATTTACATTTTCAAAACCGTATACCTTTGCATCTTAGGCCCATGGCCTCTAAACCTTTAATTAAAACCTTATTACATTAAAGGATGGGATCAAGACTATGGTATAGTCTCCCAACCCTTGCCATATTAAATTTGTAATAAACATAATAAAATGAAAGAAAGGAAACTGTAAAACATCACCATAGTTGAATGCAACAGATGGACCTTTCCATTTTCAAAGCTGGTGAAACCTGACATAGTAAGCGAAATAAGATCAGTAACTCATAAGCATCATTAACTTAACACATCAGTAAGACTTCTGGATAAGAATTGTATGATTAAATACATGTACAAATTTATTTATTTTTATTTGTGAATTTTTGAGGTGTATGACATAATGGTATCAAAGCATGGTTACAACACTAGGCATGAACAAGCTCAACACTAAAATTGTTAAAGAACCCAGAAAACTAAATTCACTTTTTTTTTTGGTTTAATTCTCTTATAAAACATGAAGAGAAGTCTAACTTTGTTTTTGCAAGAAAAATATGGCAGAAGTAGGGATTTCTGCAGAAGAAGAGTCTCACCCAAGAAATCCTATAAATAATGAAAAAGGGAATTTAATGGATGGGGATATCTAGGTAAACCTGAATGAAAATCAAGATAATAAATTTGAACTGCAAAGAACTGTTAAGAAATTAAGATCAGAGCTAAAAAGAGTTAAGGAGGATAATGAACAAATCCTAAAAGCTCAAGAGGAACTAAACACTATTTTATTAGCTAAAATACATAATGATTAAAAAGAGCAAAATATGGAATCTGAACATATCATGCCTAAAAATACACCTTACAAACATAAGGGAAGGAAACTAGAATTTTCTAGTCATAAGGCTGAAACTTCCAGTGAAGAATCAGTCAAACATCACTCAGAAAAACAACAAGATTCAAGTGAAAGTAGTGATGATAATAAAAGGAAAAAGAAATAAAAACCATATGAAGAAATATCTAGGGAGTTTAAAAAGATTAAACCAGTAGTGTTTAATGGTGAAATTGAAAAAGGAGAAGAAGTGGAATCCTGGTTGTTAGGGATGAAGAAATACTTCCAAATTTATAATTACTCTGACGAGCTGAAAGCTAAAATGACCATATATAATCTGACTGGAAAAGAAGATATATGGTGGAAGGATATAAATAAATTAAAGGGAATAAAGGAAAGATATGTAACCTGGAAAAATTTTAAAAAACATTTTAAAAGAAAATATATGTCATAACAGTATTACGAAGAGAAGGCTAAAGGGTTTTACGAGTTAAGACTAGGAGCTATGACTATGGAAGAGATCTGTAGTAAATTTCTGAGTCTTCTAGTTACATACCTTATATAATTGATGAAAAAACTAAGATACAACGTTTTATCAGTTGTTTTCCTATCAATCTTAAAGAACGGATTGAGTATGATAATCCAAAGACGCTGGAGGAAGCGATGAGAAAGGCAAATTTTTGTTCAGCCAAAATAAAAATAAAAGAGAGATTGTACCAATTTGGAAGAATAAAAATACGAGATGATTTCTATCTAAGAAATAAAAATCATAAACTCCACAAAAAACATAGGGAATAATTATAAAGAGTATCAAGGAAATAACTACAAAAAATTTAAACTACAGAATTCTGTAGTAAAAGGAAGAGAACCTCCCACTACTTTGAATAAGAACACTGCACAAAGGGAACCCTTAAAATTTTGGGAATGTGGCAAGACACATTATTTTAAATACTGGCCAATAAGAAAGAAAAACTTTAATGTTCACTTCATTCAGGAAGCAGTTACAGTTGGAGACATGGAAAGGAGAATGCCCAAAATCAACGCTGCATTGGAAAATCGGCAAGCAGGTCATCAAACTTACATGGTCGATATTGAAGGTATGATAAAAAGTCAACCTATTTCCATCTTGATTCATCTAGGTGCAAGTATGAGTTATATATCACAGAGAATAGTTGAATTATGTAAATTAATACCAGAAAAGTTTTATAAGTCATGGCTAGTACGATTAGCCATAGGCACTAAACGTAAAGTTACTAGTTATGTTAAATACTGTGAATTATTAATGAATGATTTCATTATGCTCGCTAATATGAATATTTTACCTTTGCGTTCCTATGATCTGTTAATATGAATCGATTGGCCAGAAAAACAAAGAGTAATGCTAAATTGTTTTGACCAAACCTTTACATGCATAAATGATACTAGAAACCCTATAAAAGTAAAAGGAATCCCCAGGGAAGTTACGATCATAGAGATCTCTGCTTTACAAATGAAAAGATCATTTCATAAAGGATGTAAAGTGTTTTTTTTTAGGTAATGGATGATAAAGGTAATGAAAAAAAACATAAAATACAAGACATACCTATCTTAAACGAGTTTGAAGACATCTTTCCGGAAGAAGTCCCTAGACTTCCTCTGAAAAGAGACATAGACTTCACAATCGATCTGATACCTGGAGCAACACCAGCATCGAAAGCTCCTTACCAAATGAAAATAATAAATCTTACATAACTCAAATCACAATTACAAGAATTGATTGAAAAAAAGTATATTCGACCTAGTGTTACCCCTTGGGGACCACCTATTGGCCTCTTCACTCTCTTTTTGTATCGACATGTGATTAAAAAAAAACACAATACCAACAAGACACCACAAGACATTGTCTCAATAGAGAAAGATTAGACGGAAACACCCGTGAGGAAGGTGCAGTCTCACCCGAGATATCTTAATGGGTAACTTCCAGAACCATGTTTCCGCAGTTGGCGAGGGATTATAGTCCCTTTGCACACATCCAAGGAACTCGACAAAGGCGATAGGATGATGGAGTCTGTTGCTACGCGACTAGGGAACATTTGTATGTCAGCGCGCGTGTGACACAACCCTATCCTTAACCTCAATAACTGGTGCAACTTGTGCGACGCAGCTGATTCCTTGCACTTTTTCAGATAGGGCATGACTTATATTTTAACTTAGCAGTTTAACCATGAACTCATACATACATTATAGTAATGCGTTAACCATTCGTTCATTCACTGATTAATAAGACGACGTCATAGATTCAATAGTAACTCATCAATATACAATAAGAAGCTACTTGACATTCACATAAACATTCAACGTCAGTCAATCATTCAACATAGGAAAAACATGGAAACCCATATGGGAAAAACCACCAAGGTTCTCTTCATCTGGCATGAGAAATTGTGTATAGCACCTTGCAGTCTGCAATATGCAGACTTTTCTTAAGATATGTCTTTCTGACTCAATATTATTGCTATCATTATCTCTGGTTTATTCTTCTATCTACTCCTACTGGTCTGCACACAGCTTGGATCGACTCTTCTACCTCTACTATCTGCGCATTAAGCAGCATATTAATTCCTTCTTTCTCCTTTTGTCGTGCACGCACCTTTCCTTCCTTGTTTGCGCATCGGCTTCTTCCTTGCGCACTTTTCCTAGCCCAAGAGGTCCCCAATAGTTACATGTGGCTCGTCCCGAGCCACTAAGCAAAAAGGGAAGTCTTTGCAAAATTTTCCTGCCACAAAACTGTAGTTTCTTCCAACCACTTATGTTTTTGGAATAGGTTCAAGCTGCGTGAGAGGACTAAACTTGTCCTAAAATTCCTTCACCATCTATTTCACTCTAGCAACTTCTGTTGTTACCTCTTCTGCTTACGCAGCCAACTACTCCACTCGGTTGGAACATATATGCTCTGACGGGCCTGCCTATAGTGACTATGCTATGGTTTGAAGTTTCTGTTGCACATGTTGAATAAGGCCTGTGAGTAGTGCTGTCTCCAATTGGTGCACTTCCACTTCCGTTTCCCTAGTCCGCTCTTGGTCACAAAGAGCTTGAACTTCTTGCTGCAATTGTTTGATCTCACTCATCTTGTTCACCATCTCTTTAAATGACAGCTCCTTCATCCCTTCCTTCTCCGCAAGGATTTTCTCCTCAGCTTTGTGCACATTTTCCCTTATCTTTCCTGCAGTCACATCTTCCATAAGCGCTTCCCATATCATGGAAACGGCTTCAACTGAATTTATGCAGAGCATTTCCCCTCCACTTATTTTACCAACAACCTCATACGCTACTCTATTGCGTTCCTCAAGCACCTCAGAAGGTGTGCTTGGTACCTGCCTTGCCTGCAGGTCCTCGACCCATTTCTTCATTTTTGCTGCGATCTGCGCCAGCTGGGCATCCTTAGCTGTTGAATCCTAATTTTCCTGGCATTCTTCAAGTGGGAATTCTACAATTGCACCTTTACTTCATCTAGTGTGATGCGTATTTGCTCGCGTGCCACAATGTCTTTCTCTTTCTCTTTAAGGAGGGCCTTGTGCACCTTTTCCTTCCTTTGCTGCTTCGTTTCTTGATGCAAAACAGCATTCTCACGCAACCGTATTTTCGACGCAGCTTCCTATTGCAATTCATATACTTCACCCAATGAAAATTTGGAGAAGTCTATCTACAATGCGTTGAAATCCTTAACAACATCATCAAATGCACTCATCTTTGTCCCTGTTTCCATTGCACGCCCCTGGATTTGTACTTTGATTGGAAACACTAGCTTTGGTGTGAGTGATGGGACACTGGGATCCACGCCATATGTCTCAATCTCAACAGTGGATTTGACATCATTAATGACCTCAATAATCTTATTGAGGTTCCCCGCAACTTTCCTAGCCATGTTTACTTGCTACGTGTTCAGTGCCTCAAGGATTTTATTGGAAACCTCAGCTACAGCGTCTGCTAGCTCTTGAACATCGTCCTCGGTCAATGTTTTTTGTGTTAGCCACTATGTCAGCTTTTATCTTCTTGTGATGTGGCCTGCGCTGTTGTTGTTATTCTTTACCGTGATTGAAGTTATCCTCATCAGTAGGTATTTGCTCGTCATCGGTGCGTTGGGAGCCACCATCACCACTGTTATCATCTTGCCTTGATTGTTGCCTCCATTGTTTCCCTGACCATCTTCTTGGCCATTTCCATTGTCATCTGCACCAATGTTTTCACCTTGATTAGCTAGTGGGTCTTCTTGGTTTTGTTCTGCAGGCAGCGGTTCTGCCAGTGGGCTGTGCCATTTTTCAGGCCACTCTTTAACAATGGCGTCCACATCCTCATCCGTGATCATGAACCCTGCCCGGTGTATTTGCTTGGCCAGGTCCTTCCTTTGATCTAGTATTATGTTATGCCCACCTGCCTAAAAATTAATGAAGGACGCATACATGTGCACCATCGCAGCATGGATTTGGTAGGATCGCCTGATAACATCGTGCAGTGCCTAGACATGTAGGAACAACTCGATGTCACTGTCCTTCTGGGGGATCTTATTTTTCTTATCCTCCCATAGGTTCTGGTATTTTGTGTCGTGGCAAGTTAATGGGACATCCATTTGTACATAGTCTGGTGGGTTGGCCCACAAGGTGAATGATATCTGGATGAGCAGCCAGAAGTAGTGAAACTTGTAGTTCGGGTCCTCTTGTGCCTACTCTGCATCATCGATCAGTTCATTTAGCAAGAACTATGACCAGTTGAAAGTTATGCCTAGCGTGCACTGCGCGACAAGATCTACCGCTCCCGTGATGCATTTAGTTGGTCTCATCTTGTGCAACAGCTTGTACGACATGATCCTTGGGGTGAACTGTGCATCGACATCTTTCATGAGGGGAATCGAGAATCCCTTGCACACACACTAAATCTTATACTTATTTTTTGTCTCAGTGGTCTCTCTGCCCTGGAGGAAATCGCTGAAATAAGATCGACGTCGACCAGACATGGTTGATCAATACATAGGAAACCTCTATGGAAACAAACCAGGAGCTGCTTTACATATGTGTTGGCCTACAGGCTATGTCCAAAATTTGGCATGCACAGCAAGTTTATCAATCCTTCCTGGTCGATGCCAGTAGCCCACTTCATTGGCTTAAGAACCTCGGGCCCTGTCGACCCAGCTTTGACTATGACCATGCAGTTTGTTCTTTCCAAACCCTCCTACTGTCGACTGTCAAAATCCTCTAATTTTAACTTGGCAAGCTTTGGAATTATGTCCATTAGAAATGGTACGCACCGAGAGATCCAAGGTGCTACTAAAAATGTATTGGCTTTCTTGGCGAGCGTTACTGGCTCCGCCTCGGCTCTCCTCGGCTGGACATAATGCAGGAAGTTTTCGTCCTACTCTTCAGCTTACAAATATGTGCAGGGTGGGGAGTCCTCCATCAGCTCTTCCTCGAGCATGTCTTCTTCCATCAGTTCTTTCCCAACATCGTCCACAATGGACTTGGCATTGAATTTATTGGACAGTGGTGGTGTGGAAGGCTCTCCAACTGCTCTCTCCGCAGCCTGTCTCTACTCCATGGCAGGTCGTGTGGGTGTAGTGGGAGGGTTTTGAACAGGGTTCGGCATAGGGGGTTGAACAGGGGCCGAAATAGGAGTTTGATGTCATGTCCCAAGTTTTTCATTGGGTCACAATGGCCTAATCACATTTTCCATATTCATTAGAGTTTTTCAAATTGATGCTAAGGGTCAAATAATTGACCAGGAGGAAAATTACTAGTTTCCTAGGTTGGGGGTGGAAGATTTAGGATTTGTAATAAGGGGGATAATGAATGATGTTTGAACATTAGAATGGAATAAATATTTAATAAAGGATCTAAATAAATAAATACAAGAGAAAATTGAAGTGGAAATGGAGCATGGAGACATGTGGAGACTATGGGGCCCACACAAGCTAGAAATTTGGTGCCACATGGAATCCTCCTCTTGCAATTTCAAATCCATGGGAAGCCTAAAGGTTATTGGATGAGTTATAAGGACAATAAAATTTTCCATATGCATCATAGGTTGTATTCGGGAGGAATCGTAACTTACATGGAAGAGGAAGAGTTATTTTGGAGTTAGTGAGACACTTGAACTAGATTCCCTAGCTCTATGACAACAATGATGAAGATGCTATAAAACCTATGACACAAATCAGATATGAAGGATGACATCTGACATATCTGACATGTTAGGTCGAAATAGAGCATCCAAGTGGGCTCTCATGTGATTTGGGGAAGCTCAATGGGCTCCAACTCAAATTTGGGGAAGGTGGAAGGCTAGGAAAGGGAGGACACATGGAAAATCATGAGCACACACCCTAATTCGAATTGGATTGATTTTTTTTATGGATTGGAAACCTTATAAGTATAAGTATGTTTATAAAATACAGGAATAAACCAAGAGAATGGCTTTTGTTCATTTGTGAATTGTGAGAGCTAGTGGATGACTAGTTTTCTTGCCTTGGCTAATTTCGAGGGTGAAAGATTCCCATCCAAGTTGGTTTTTGGAGAGGTCACTCAGGTATTTCATGGAGATTTAATAGTTTTTTATTCTCAGGTGTAATCTACAGGGAATCTCATAGTTCCTTCTATTGCAGCACTTTCTCTCAACCATTTCCAATTTTTATTGCATATTCTTGCTTATGGAGGGATTGCGCTTTGGGTGAGCTATTGATATATTTGGGGAATATTATAATGCCCATTATCTTATTTTATGATGTATATTATCTTTATTTCATGTTTTTAATACTCTCAGGTCGAAATACCCAAAATAATTCATGTAAAAATGTTGAACATTTAAGAAATAGTGCCATTTCTCCACTATCTTGTTGTGATCCATTGTTATGATGATGATTTTGAATTGGGAGAGAATTTAATTGTCCATTTATGATTGTAATCAGTTCAATATGATATTTTATTCATTCTCATAAAATTTCAAGTCGAAATACCTAAGAGTTGTATTTCAAATTGATTTTTAATGAGCAAACAATGACCATTTCCACTCTATTTTGATATATGCCATGGTAATGCTAATTATTTCTAATGGAGGAATGTCTCTTTGATAAATGAATGATGGATGGACTGTAATTAATGTGTATTACAAGTTTCATGTTCGGTACTTAAGCATTGGAAACCATTTTACTCATTTTTATTGCAATGGGAGAAGATTTGGTGCATTTTCCCCAAGGGTTGAAATTGTGATTTGGGAGCTATTTTCGAAAGAGTCATAACAGATTGTATAAACTGAACCATGATGCATATGAGAATTTAAAATTTTCCCTTACACATACCCTACCTCTGTTCATAAATTCGAGTGACTTTGGGATCATTTGACTCAAGCCATTTCCGGCAATTACCCAGGGGGAATTGGAGCCCCAATTTGCTAGTAAACACTCCTACTTTGAATAGAACATTAAAAAAGTTTACAGAAGTAATTGGGGGGTCATAAAACATCTCTAAACATTATATTTAATTTCTAATATCAGTCATTTACCTTCTGATAAAATTTGGGAGCAATTGGCTCAATTTGGAGGTCTAGACATCAAAACTAGTTAAGGTCAAAATTGTGGAAAAAGCGAAAAAATTGTCATTTAAAAAAATTTCAAAATTGGGACAATATAGTTGAATAGGGCATAGAGCAAGCACATGATGATTTCTCATTTGTGCCATCGGATCTTGTTCAGGTTCTCTCTTTGGTTGTTGTACTTCGGGTGATTAAATCTCTTCTCAATCGGACAGCCTAGATTGATAGTTACGTCGAATAAATCGATGGCACTAGAGATCTCAATAACCATGGGTTGCAGCTCTCGCAACATTATAGGCTTCGACTCTATAAACTCTCGGATCTAGTTCTCTTGGCTCTCTTTTTGTGTGTAAAATACTATTTGATGGTGAAGCCTTGTATTTATACCTGTCTACGCATCCTACAACCATCATATGATGGGAGGCCGAGGTCTAATCGGTCACATGGGCTTCCCGACCGACACATTTCTTCATTAACTCGAGAACTGGATTACTATATTGTACTTGTCAGAATATTTATGGTAGTTATGTCGAGGACAGTTGATGGGACCAAAAAACACGTCGTCATTCTCCTCGTATCTCGTCAAATTAATGACGCTTAGCTGTCATAACTACCTCAAAATTTCATTGGATATTCGCACTTTAATGTTGGTCAGCCTGTCATTTCTGCTTTTTGCAATACTTTCCACCTTTTCCTGTGCTTCTTGCTTTTTCATGTGCTTTACACTGGTTCCTCCACAAACGTGCGAATGAACAATTTACATCTTTTCGCTCTCTTTTTTTTTTAACATTCACAGTGCGATTCTAGCCAGGGATGTTATGAACATCATAGTAAGGTTTCAGGAGATTTCCATTCACCATACCTGTGACATACGTTCCATCTAGTCTCTGTACTTTTACTACACTGGCATCAATGATGTGCGCAATCTTGTATGGCCCTAGCCAATGTTTATTTAGCTTGCCTGGGTGTTTGTAAAATTTGTTGTTATACAGAAACACAATTCCTTTGACTTCGAATGGTTTGACCCAGATATGGCGATCATGCCATGCTTTATGTCACCGCTTCTCAACCGTTTGATGAAATCCTGCAACGAAGCATTCCTCTTCCATTTGAACGAGTTGTGTCAACCTTTTTTCGATAGTATCCCCATCAGTCATCTGTGTTAGTGCAACAATCCGCAGGCTCGGCATAATGTACTCCATTTGAACAATAGCTTCCTGTCCATATACTAGTCTGAATGGGGTGTTCCCTATCAGTCGCTTGCAATTTGTGCGATATGCCCATAGCACAGCTGAGACTTTCTGATCCCAGTCATCTTGGTGCACATTGCATACCTTGGTCAATGCATTCTCCAAAATCTTGTTGAAAGCTTCGATTGTTCCATTCACCTGAGGATGATAGGGTGTCACATTCTTATGCTGGATCCGAAACTCTGCAGTCAGCTCAACAATCATTTTGTTAAAAAAATGCATACCTTGGTCACTTATTAGTATATTTGGATAGACAAATATGGTGACTATATTTTGAAACAAAAACTTTGTCACAATCGCAGCGATACAATATTTAACAGGCACAACTTCATCCCATCTGGTTAAGTAATCTATCGCAATGATAATGTAGTGTGCGCTAGTTCTCTTTCCTGGTGGACCGATCCATCCAACAAAATCAACTTCCCATTTGTCAAATTCTTGAAGGGTTATCTATGACACAAGCAACATCTCATCACGGCACGATGATTTTCTTGTTCTCTGGCAGATATCACAACACCTACAGAAGATTTTAGTATCCATGTATATGGTTGGCCACCATAGTCCTACCTGCAATATCTTGTGCACTGTTTATTTTCCTACCTAGTGTCCTCCTCCAACACCAGCATGTGCTTCGCTCATTACCCAAGGTTGTTCATAATAAAAAACACAGCGGTGCAGTATTTAATCCGTTCCCAACTTGTACAGATGTCCCGCAATTAATGTATGATAGGAAGCTTTGACAACCAAAGGTTTTTTTTTATTTGTTGACATTCCTTTAGGTGCATAGCCTATGCTAAAAAAGTGAATGGTTGCGTTAAACTCATGGTTTTGATCTTCCATCATGTGGATCACAAATAGTTGCTCGTTAGGAAAATTATCTTCCAGGATGGTTGGCTCTTCACCACTTTCTATCCTTGATAGGTGGTCTGGCCTGAAATTCAGTCGACTAGGTTTGACAACGACCTAAAAATCAAATTCCTGAAAGATGAGAAGCCATCTATAGATCTTCCCCCCCAACACTGGCTTGTTGACCAGGTATTTCAGCATGGAATTATCACTGTACATCTGAAAATGCCCACCCAACAAATAGTGTCTGAACTTTTGAAGCGCATGGACCATAGTGAGCCCTTCTCTTTCCGTCGTCTTGTAGTTCTTTTCTACTATCGACAGTTTTCTGCTAGCAAAAGCAATAGGGTGGTTAAGTGCAACCTCTCCTGGTTGTGTCAAGACTATGCCGAGTGCGAAAGAGGACGCGTCGACATGCATATGGAACTCCTTCTTCCACTCTAAAAATACAAGTATTGGTGCAATGGCTATTGCATTGTTCAATTTATCCAAGCTTTACTGGTAAGTTGTTGTCCATTGAAACTTTGCTTATTTCTTTAGTAGTTTCTCCATAGGTGCAATGATCATTGCATATCCTCTGATTAACTTCTTGTAGTAGCCTGTATGTCCCAGCACTGATCTGAGTTGCGTGACTCATGTAGGTGGTGGTAAGTCAAGAATAATCGCAGTCTTTGTTGGGTCGACCAAAATACCATCGTGACATATGATGTGACCCAACAACACACCAAATGCTACGCAGAATATACATTTCTTGGAATTGAGCACAATCTAATACTAGCGACAGCGGGCTAGCATCATGCGCAGACTCTCAATATGGTATCTTACTAGACCAAACACAGTCCGATCATCAAAGTAGACTTCAAGAAATTTATGTATAAAGTCTTTAAAAATAGAGGCTACTATTCTAGAAAAAATAGCACGTGCATTCTTGAGTCCAAAGGGAATTACCTTATACTGGTAGCATCCCCATTCGATGACAAAGGTCGTTTTGTGGCGATCCTCCTTTGTGATTCTGACTTGATGATAGCCAGAGAAACCATCAGTAAATGAATACATTTCTTTCCCTCCGACGCTTTCAAGCACTTCATCTATAAATGGTGTTGGGAATGGATCGTGTAAGCATGCATCATTTAGCTTCCTTAGGTCTACACAGATTCTCACTTCGCCTATTGTTTTCTTATCATGGATCACTATAGGGCTGATCCACTTTGATTCCTCAATAGGTTCAATGATTCTTGTGTCGAGCATGCGATCCAATTCTTGTTTTACCTTCTCTTTATACCTTGGATTCAACCTATAGGGTCGTTGCTTATTGGGTTTAGCATCTGGTCACAGAGGTATTTTCATCTCTCATAGATCTCACTACTACATTTCGACCAAAAATCTGACAGCCGTATTGTCATATTTTCGACACTTCCCTGTCGCATGTACGACACTATGATTTTTTTTTAAGCGTCGGCGGCCTGTCGTTGGTTATCCAACAATGGTTTAATCCGTCGGTTAAGCGACACCTCAGTTACCGTCTGTTAAATGTACGGCGTCGGTTAAATGACATGCGAAACCGTCGGTTAAGCGATGAATATGAAGATGAAGCGTCGATTAAGAGACATGAATAATCGTCGGTTAAGCGACGAATATAAAGATAAACCGTCGGTGAAGCGACATAAGAAACCGTCGGTGAAGCGACGGATATAAACATTAAGCGTCGCTTAAGCGACATGGAGAACCGTCGCTTAAGCGACGGTAGTGAAGTTTTTTTTTTTTTAAATACTGCATAAGATCTCACGATGTTACACAATGTCAAAATACCGATCGCATAGGAGTTGAACAAATGTATGAATATTATGGCGCAGAATTCTGCTAAAACTTATGAAGTTGAACAAAAAAAACTTATGAAGTGTATGGCTTAGATGGATTGAAACACTTGTGGAGATGATGGATGGTTATATGTTTTGGATTGTCGTAAAAATACCCTAGAACCTAAGAAGACATATTTTAAGCATTTGTGAGTTAAATGTAATGTTATTGTTAAATGTTTAAGGTTTATAAATAAGGTTTTATTTATCTTAACATAGACCTGGATATTAATAAAGTAAGAACTTATTTTATTGTTGAATATAGTTATATAGTGTCTAAGAGTGGTAGTTATATGTTTATCTTTCTTAATATACTCTTTGAATTCATGAACGAAAGGTAATATTTCTTGTTTGGGTGACCAACATGCATGCCTATAGACTATCCTTCCCCGTTTTTTTAAGTGTTTAACCTTTGATGTAAGCATATCATTCAAGGAGTTGAATAGATGTTTACTTTCCATCACCTTTATATCATTGTTAACTACATAACCTTCCTTGTTGGCCTTGTTTGACTCAATTTCCCAACAAAAAAAAGACACCAATCTACTATCCCACCATCCTTTATTTTCTCTTTTAACCAAACTTATAAATCTATTGTGGTTTACCTATATAATCACCTTTTCCTTAGTAGTCTTACTTAGGAAATCCCCCCGCCCCCTTGTGCTAGACATAAACTAGACAAAAGTAAAAAATAGACAACTGACTAATAACACTTGAATATGTAAAAAATTGCAAGACTAAAAAATAAAGTGCAGCCAGACCCCTTCGAGTCTAACTGCCACCATGAGCAGGTTTATCAATAAAAAGGTGAACTAACTGGGAATATCACACTGCAATTTGAAGCATGCAATTTATCAGAGACAAAAAATACTAATAGTCACTAACCTGGTGGTCCAGTCAAAAGAATTCGAGAACAAACAGTGACCAAATTTGACACATATTTGATATACTCTGGCCTCTTGAGAAACACATACATGGCATCCAATATTGCAGTCTTTGTGTTATCCTTGTAACAGACAACCAGGTTAAATTGGCAAAAAGAACATAAGAATAAGGGTTTGTACCAACAAAAATAAGAAACCCAGAGATATTTAAAAAGCAGATAGTGCACTATCCACTCTAATCTCTTCAAAATATTTTAAAAACAGGGCAAGAGAGAAATGAGGCAAAGGAAGAAGTAAAGAATTAATCAAAACATTTTTAAGTTACATAAGGCTAATGTGCAAAAACTCCTTTAACAACAAAATCATTTACTCAACGTCAAGCTAACACATTTTTGGCTTGCATTGGGAGAACATTTAAAATCATAAAAGAAAAACAGCCTTAACAACATAAACAGGCTCAATCTAAAAGATGAGCTAAGAAAATGAAATACAGCCAAAAGTTCTAGAAGGTATGTGTTTCCTTGATGTGTTTATAATCAAGGAGAAAGATTAACCCATAACCTATTCACTATGACTATTGACTCTTGACAGTACTTCAAAGTCCTTGATAGGAGTAAAATATAAGCATCTAGTTTGTACAGCAAAGAAATGCAGAGGATAAACATCAGTACCTCCTTTGCAGGACGTCCTTCAAAAAGCCTGGGTGAGCTTGAACATGAAGAATAGTTACGACTACCAATTTCAGTACCATCTACCCTTGAACCATCAATGCTACTAGCATGGCTAGTACCTCCAGTGTCACTAGGCCAAGCACTAATACCAAAATTGCCAAATTGAAGATTTACAGGCTCTGCCTTCCCAATTTGAAGAGGTCCATACATAGGATTTCCTACACCACTTTCAGTTCCATTGTGGTAATTATTATCAATTGAATCAAATGGCCAAGCCTTTGCAACAGATCCATCTGTATTAACAAGTGCCATGAGGTGGCGCTGAGACACTTGCCTCTGAATAAGTTGAAACATCCCCTTTGAGCTAACTGAATTGGAAACACACTGATTTCTATATTCTTCTTCTACTACACTAACTGTATTTGTAGTCTGGTCATAGAGTTGTTCACCTGTACTATGCCTGCGTAAATAGCTAAAAATTGTCGCATGTATAGCAGCCACACTTCTATCCACATTAGTATTGTTTACCTTTGGAACTAAATGTTTATCAGCTCGTTTACACAAGTAATCTTGGATTGTCCGTATATTGCGAATATATTTTACATATTTGTTCTTTGCAGGATCTAGGGTCATATATTTTGCACGGACTACAAAACATTCCAAGTGTTTACCTTCACTTGCAATATAAATCACAAATGGGATTATTGAAGGATGTCTTTTCATAAGCCCCATCTATTAGAAAGGAACTCAGTTCAGATAGTATCTTAAAAAAACACATATGACAACTTTATGTGCACAGTGCCCAGCAATAAAATAGTACTTAGAAATTTCTATAGGATAGACAGAAATTTATGTGCACAGTGCACACCTTCAACCACCACAGATTCCTTCCTCCCTTCCCATGCAGTAATTAATCTATCTAGGCTGCCCATTACCATCTCACTTTGTGCTTTGTACCCTTGAAGTGCCATACATCTAGGGCCTATTGCTTCAATCCCAATCGTAGCTTCAGATCCATTTGCATTGTCAAAAGGTTTGAATCTACTTTGCTGTTTGGTCAAGGTTAAATCTTGCATGCCCAGTTCATCTTTATTGGGTAATAAACTAGATCCCTGAGAAACAGATTGCCCATTTACAGACATGCCTGCAAGCTTCTTTGCTTTCTTTTTTGCCTTGGCTTCTGCGACAGCAACTGGATCTAGAAACTCCCCCGCATGGTATGTTGAAGCCCACAGCAAAGGATTTTCCTTCTCATCTGCAAAACTCCTCATCATGTGTCGTATTGAATCAGTAGATACAACTATCTCTACAAAGTGTTGATTCATGTATTGGTTCTTGTAAAAGGAAACAAATGAGAGTTATGTTGTGTGACTTGATGAAGCTATCCCACAACTTATAGCAATAACTTCTCTTCCTTATCTTTTTAATCCACGCATTCAGAGGTTGCTACATTAGTTGGACCCGTAATTCCTTCTTGTGATAAAATGTAAAAATGATTTCTTGCTCAATCACTAATTTTGACATGTAGGTATACACACCTATGTTAGAGTCCTCTTTTACTGAAAATAGTTATACAACCTCTGTACACTCTACTAACAGCTCAAGAGAGCTTCGTTCTTCTAATCAATAGCCCTACACTAAATTATTCAATATGTATATCACAGCATAAGATCCATCATCTATTACCTGTGAATTTATGCATTACTAAACTATCACTTTCTTAAATGCAGCCCCTACCCAAAGGGACCAACTTACCAAACATGTAACAGAGCTTTCTATTTTCCATAAAAGAAGGAAAGAAGGTTGTCAAAAGGCAATGACATATGTATAGTGTATCAAAGCGTTAGCTTTAACATGTCAGGTGGCTGCATTCAAGGAAACATAATTTGCGCTGAAGCAAAAATCTCCAACATGCCAGGGATTGAAGCTTCACTAATATA
>LPNX010614668.1:0-44160 GCA_001517045.1 Pseudotsuga menziesii
TTTTTCTACTATCTGAGGTGAAATATAACTTAAGCTAGCACCTGGATCTATCAAAATAGTTACAGGAGTTTTGTTTACCATACCTTCTACTTCCACCATGGAATTTTGGTACTCAGCTTGTCGATTTTCCAGTGCTGCATTGATCCGGGGCATCGTACTTGCAAAATCTCCAACTGTCATTTCATCTTGAATTGTGTGAATATTTCTGTTTGGCTTCTTACGGTTTGGGCAAACTGACGCATAATGTGGGCCATTACACTCCCAACATTTAACAGGTTCCTTTCTTTTGAAATTTTTAGTAAAATTTCCGTGATTGTTAGAAACCTCCTTGCTGCCCTTGAAGTTGTTGGAGTTATTTGAAGCACCATTCTTGTTTCCTTGAAGGTTCTTACCATTAAAATGGTTTCTATTCTTGCTGTTTTTAAAATTTTTCTGGGTTGTAAACTCCTTTTTCTTATATTCGGTCTGATTACCATTCTTTTTAGCCTTCCAATTGGCTATTCCTTCCTTCTTTTTATTCTGTTCAAAACATAAATTTGCTTTTCGCATAGCTTCTTCCAGAGTTTTGGGATTGTCATATTCGATTCTATCTTTTATATGGTATGGTAAGCAGCTGAGAAACCGCTTTACTTTCGGTTTCTCATCAACTAAGTACGGCACGTACCTCAACAGACTTAAAAACTTGCTGTTTAAGTCTTTCATTGTCATGGACCCAAGCTTTAACTCATAAAAATCCTTGGCCCTTTCTTCATAGTACTGTTCAGATAGGAACTTCTTCTTGAAGTACCTTTTGAAAGTACTCCAATTTACCTCTTTTTCTTTAATCCCTTTAACCCTTTTTAAATCTTGCCACCATATATCTGCCTTTCCTGACAGATTATATATGGCCATCCTTGATTTCAACTGGCTGGAATAATTGTAAATTTGAAAATATTTTCTCATCCCGGATAACCAGGATTCCGCCTCTTCTCCCTTTTCCGTTTCTCCATTAAAGGTTGGGGGTTTTATTTTCTTAAATTCCCCAGAAATATCTTCGTAAGTTCTATACTTTTTCTTTTTCTTATTCACCTCTGCTTCGCTACTATCACTGGTAGAATAATAGCTTTGTTGTTCCTTAAGGCCTTCAGATGAGGAACTGCTATCAGATCTAGCTAGTTTCATCTTTTTGAACGTTTTCTGTTGACTAGCTTCTTCAGATTTAGAGCTTTTGTTTCTTCCTTCTGTCTAAAATCTTTCTATCAAAATCTGATTTAACTCCTCTTGAGTTTTCAGAATTCATTCATTATCCTTTTTAACTGACTCCAATTCAGTCTTCAGAACTTTTATGGTCTGCATCAGTTCTGAGGAGTGAACAGTCACCTCCTCTATCTCAGATTCTATGGGCACTTGTCTGGTTCCAGTGTTAGGAGACTCTTCCATTGCATATACTCCTAAGTTCTCCATACCTGTCTGTTAAATTCAGAAAAGAAAATAATTTTCTGCTTTTTCACATAAAACAAAATACTGATTAGTATATTATTTTACTGTTATACTGAAAGTAATTGAGCCACATTAAGGCCTAGTGTTTGAACCATGCTCTGATACCACATGTCAAAACCCCAAAATTTCAAAAAAAATTAAACTTTTAAAAGTAACATAAATATATGTTAATACGTTCGTTAATTACTGATTAGTTAATGCTATTAAATTTGTAACTGTATGATCTTTACTTAGTTTTGAATCCTAGATGAGTTTTCTCTTCAGTTTTCTGAATGTTTTCTGTTTGCAACAGTAAAGGGATATGCTACATTAAACTGGGCTTACTTAGCTGCAAAGCTAACGCACACAGTTTTCCTTTCTCTTACAGATCTACAGGTAAAGTTTGGGATTGCTGCTAACAAATCATTTTAAAGTAATAGAATCATATGCTGTTACCAAGTTCATTCAGTAACGAACTATATAAATATATCGCATGTTAGCCAGACTATTCAGCTTCTTACAGGTATATCTTTCCTTATTTAACTTTTTATAAGAAGAAAAATTCGATGAGAAATGGTTTAGAGATACTAGAGAAAAATAGATCACTATTTCCAGTTACATCTATGAATTTTCCAGTTGAATAAACATTCAGAAATAAAGGCGGTAGTTTTACATAAATTTCTTTTCCAACCATTGCCTATAATTTCTTGAATTACTAGCACTAGGTAAAAACTACAAAAGTATTGTTCATTAGAGAATTTAATGGCTAAAAAGAGACTCTTATAAGTTTTTAATGTCGCCTTTTAGAAAGGATAATGTCACCAGCTCTATTTACGTAAGTAAACAGAGTTCCTTGTATTATTTAAGGACATAGACATTATAATAACATAGATCATGATAATTGAACTACTTCCCTTGTTGTTCATGGTCACTCTTCGAGAAAATAACTCATATTAACACTACTTTGACATGTAAAAGTAATGGTTAGACCCTTTGTTATCATTATTATATTAAGGTATTTAGTCACAAGGCATATATTTCATAACTCATGTGACAATATCACTACACTCAAATTTTATAAGTCTTGTAATATAAGATCATTGATTATACTATAAATCAAATGGACTAACCTCAAGTGAGGTCTCAAAGTATAACTTTTACATTCTAAACATCAAACTAGGTTTAACAATACCTAGTCAATTTATAGTTCATTGTCTTAATACAAGGATCAAATGTTAAGGGCTTTAACATTATAATGCAACATTTCAATGTTTAAATATTATCGTTGAATGTTAACACATCGAACTAGGTTAACATAGATAGGATATAGTTTAATGTATTGAAATGTAATATTGTTTCTATAATTGAAAAGTAACATTATAATGTTTGATATAACGCAGGTGATGGTCGATATGGTGATCATATGGAATCTTCACATCGTAATTTTGTTGGCTATTGCAATGATATGAAACATTATCAACCCAACCCACTCATTGGCAATAATTTATGTGCTGTCATGGCTGCCTCCTCGCCATGCATTGGGCGATTATAAGTTGACTTGCCCCCATTTTCATTTCAGTCCTCCTCTCGCCTGCGGGCTTTGAGCTCTGCCGAACCCTAGTGGTTCATCCTGGTTGATCCATGTCCTGAGACTGTCTAGTTTTTAGCTCTCCTTTGCGGTGCTCCCTCATGTTGCTTCTTCGTGGTGTTCTTTCGTGGTACTCCGTTGTGTTGCTCCTTCGTGGTGCTGTTTCGTGTGCTCCTTCGTGGTGTTGTACAGAAGTTCTCGGCTTGAAACTTCACAGCCTTGTAGTCGCTGGTAGTTTATCAGTTGTATCTCCGTTGGGAAAGGAATTTGGTTTCCAGTCAGCCCACTTTTGCAGGTGAAGACAGGGTTTGATTACCCTGGTTCCTGGCCGTTCCTTTGCTCGATCTCCGCAGGTAAGAGTTTGTAAGATACAATTCCTTAAATGCAAGAATTAGTTTTGATTATAAAAAATTGTTAGGGTTTGTCTAATGAAAGGCTGCCCTTCGTTGGCAGGTTTTGGCAGGTTTTCCCTTTAAAAGATTGACTGCCGTTCGATGGCAGGCTTGCCCTTCTCGCCGCAGATGAGATCATTAATGGATACGGCTCCACGCTTCACGGGTAAGCCTGGTTATCACAGCACATCTCTTTGCTGGTTGTATTGACAGCGTGCACTTCTGTGATTCCATGGGTTCTCTGCTATCGCACTAGCTGTAGATTACTCCATCATTTTACTAGGGTATATCCCTGCAATAAAAAGTTATACAGCTCCTGGGCCGAGGCTGTATTTATATACATTGTCTGTAAATAAGAAAGGCAATGGCTGTAGGGTTTAAAGTTTTGTATCGGGTTAAACCCTAACTCTTTAAGAGTTTTTCCGGCTACGGTCGTGGATGTAAAACTGGTTTATTTACTGTAGGTTTTGTTTTTGTAACAGAGTTTACAGGCTTTAAGCCTTTACGTTATTATTATTATGTGAATAATGTTCTACAGGCCGCGAGCCTTGCTTTTACAGTATTTTGTTTTTGTCTTTATAGGCCATCGGCCTTGCATTTGCAGTTATGGGTTATTAAAATGATTCGAGTAATTATTTCTCATGTATTTACTCGGGCTGAGTAATGTTTACTCTCAGTGCTAATCAGAATGTGAGCAACTGGTTTTTCTTTCTTATCAATACTTCTGCTGTAATGAATAGTTAAAACAAGGAAATACTTAATGAATAGTTAAAAGAAGGAAATACTTACTGGGTTTCATCTTAATAACCCAGCTGTAAATGTTTTAATTGTTTTTATTTTATTATACTATTGTTTAGTTTTTAAAAAGCTTAAGCTCCATGATGGAGCACTCTGTACTTTGTATTTTTACTTCTGATTTATATATATATATATATATATATATATATATATATCTTGATTTTAGTTTATTTAAATTGTGATTTAGAACCTATAATATATAAGTAATATACAGGATTTTAATACTGTCTTTAAATGAATAAAACAAATGCAGAGTTTTATTATCTAGCTTCATAACTTCCTTACTATTAGTCGCAGGGTTTAAATATTTAGGTTTTTAAAACCTAAATTTACAGTTATGAATTATTGATGTGTTTTATAATATTTATTATTATAATAACATTATGTTATGGTATTCTTTTATTTATTCTAGGTCTTTTAGTAACATTATTTATCTATAACCTATTCTAAAACTAGAACATAAATAATATATTATTTCTATTCTGTATGTTAATATTACTAAATATCTCTCTGTATGT
Organism: Pseudotsuga menziesii; assembly: GCA_001517045.1. Lineage (NCBI taxonomy): Eukaryota > Viridiplantae > Streptophyta > Pinopsida > Pinales > Pinaceae > Pseudotsuga > Pseudotsuga menziesii. Next base: position 4,755 of record LPNX010614668.1, read on the forward strand.
AATTATCTATATAATTATTACTTATATAACATCTTGTTATATTGTAATTTCTAGAAACACAGTTACTTAGAAAACAATACTATTTCATGATGTAAATAGGAGTATTGTTTAATGTGATATATTATTACTGATTTTTGAATTTTAAAGTCTCTTTTAGTACTTATATAATATTTAAGTAAAAATTTTATAATATCAATATAAACATGTAAACATAAAATAATATCTATTTTTAAAGATAACAGTTTGTGAAGTATGTTTTTATTTGAACTGATAACATTACTGGTGTACAGAATTCTGATACTTTTTACTACAATGTAGATTACTACACCATACTGTAATTTTATTAGTTTAACTGATAGTACCTAAATCCTTAATCTGTAATGTATTTACTTTAAACAGAAGAGAATGAGTATAACTCATACTACAAGCATGCTTAATCTATCTTTTTCATGTACATTTAAAAATTTCTAGAGAACAGAGTTACAGTTTTAGATTTAATTAAAAGCTGTAGAAGGATAACTACATAAAAACAGTAAAGCAAATGTATTGACTGTAAATAAATTAGGGAACTCGGTTTAGAAGAATACTTCTTCTAAGCTTTGAGATACTGTGCTAGAGTACTATCTGATGATATCAGATGTGGAAAAACACAGTAATACTAACAAGTTTTTCTACTAACATTTCAAAGTACTAAACAATTTTTCAGACATAGAAATAATCATAACATTTATCTATTTATACACAGAAAGACATAAAGATATGAATGAAAAACCTGTTAAATGCTGTGGACAACAACAGCAATGGGAGGCCGTTCCTCCCTACCAAACTCCTAGAGAGCGCTCAAACAGCGACTTCTCAGGACCCCCGAGCTTGCTCTGGTCTCCACGTATTGGAACTAGGTGCAGCAAAACAGATACAGTCTTCAACTCAGTATCAACTCAGAACTATTAGTCAGTTCCCTTAGCTCAAATAGCTGTAATCAGCATCAAGTTACTGCAAACAATCACTCAAACACTTCCTGAATATCTTTCCCTCTTTCCTCAAATGAAATTCCTGAATACATTCAGCTGAATGAATTCTTTCTGGAATAATAACTGAGCAGCCTGAGCTCTCTTCATTGAGTACTTTTAAAGCTTGCCTAGGTCTTAATTGGGTTAACTGTCATTTAATGAGCCACCTGCTCACATTCCACTTTCTTGGGGAATCATGACCCCAAATATAGGGAAGTTGCCACCTGCAACTCAGGAAGTGCTTGAGGATGCTGCCACTTGTCCTTTGCCTCTCCACCTAGTTCCAATAACCAGTTTGACCAGTAACCTCTTTTAACAGCTCTCCCATGCTGTTGTCTCCATAATTTAATTATTATTAATAAAATATTCTCAATTACACTCCATAATTGTTGACTCTGCTGAGTCATCAATCCCTACTTAGGATTAAGTTTAACATAATGTCTCAGAAATAAATAAAACAAATTACATAATTTTACAAAATTGGGGTATGTGACAAAGGCATTGTTCTTATATGTGTTTAAATGTGTGCCCAACAGCTTTACTACAATTGCAATGTCTTGATGTTGTTCTCTTGCCTTGTTCACCACTACTGCGAAGCGCCTCTTTGTTTTACTATTGGCCCCTACATTTACGTACCTTCATAAAGGTGTTCAATCAATACCCATCTTCAACACTTTTCAATTTCATTCATACAACATTATATAATTATGCTCTTTTAGGCCATCACATTTTCCAACTTGGGTGTAAGGTGTAGTAATAATTATGCTCTTTTAGGCAAAACACCATTGAAAAATGCAAAGAGCTATAAAGGAAAAATGATTTTGCAGATAGTCTAGTGGACACAAGTATGAGTCTCTAACATAGATACACCAAACAAGGAAAAGGCATAGACTTGTATAGTTAGTGCATAGTAAGCAATTAAAAAAATAAAGAAAGATAGGGACCACAAGAGGTAGGATCTAGACAATCCAGAACAATCCAAAGTTTTGAGGTTTGGCTTGACAAAAGACTGCACAATATTGAGTATCAAACAAATATTTGACTAGAATATTTCCTTTACTACATTTGAAACTAGATAACAACCAACATGAACCCAATGTATGAGATTACAAGTATATAATGTAAAGGCTTCACAATGTCTTAAGGAGACAGTTGAGATCTTCAATACTTTCAAAATCTACCACATTACAGAGAATTAAACCAATGAGTTGATGCTATATCCAAAGAGGTATTACTTATCCACTTTGGGGTACTTCTCTCTATAAATTTCAATGAGGGCATGCCAGAGTTTTCTAGATCCAACCTTTGTAGTTTTATTTCAAAATTTTCCAGTTGTGTTTTTTTATCTTATAGTTTTAGTTTTTAAAAGATATTAAAGGAAGACTATATTTGTTTTCCTAAAAGGGACACTATGTTCAGTGGATAGTTTAAGATTTGGTTTACAAAGCAAAGTAAGATTAATATTTTGTATTTTGTGCTACAACACCCATAGAAAGCATTTTTGTGCTTTATATAGTAATAAAATGTGATAGTTTTCCCTAGAAAAGAAGGATTCATAATATAGTGGTATATTTTGGGTATTACCAAATAGATAGTTTATGTTGCATTTTGCAGCCTTTAACCTTGTATTAACTTGTTTGCACTAAAATAATATAAAGTCTTGTACAAATGTTATTGTTGATGACGAGAATGAATGGAGTAGTGGCCTCATGATGCTATTTGTTGATGACATCTATTTCATTGCAATGCAGTCTTCTATCGTTTCTTCAATGGATTTGTTGCAAGTGAATAGTTGTGTAGATGATGTGTTAGGAATCATGAGGTCTATATGCATGAATGTTCAAATTGTTAAGTATATATTATGAACAACAATGGTTGTTATTGTCCTCAGTAACTTTCTCTTGATCATCCGAAGTTTTGGAAATGCACCTTGAGTTAATTCATGAGAGTTTCTCTTATATTCCCTCCATAAATTGCAATCAGGATTTTATTGATAGCTTGGATTTTCCATTTTTTATTACACCTTGTACTAGATGTGTTTCAGGGCCATACCAAATGCATTTATATGTTCATGTATGCGGTAGGCCCCCCTCGAGCATGTTTCTTATATCTACCACTTGATGCAGCATGAATATATGTATAACCAAATAGTGTCAATTCACTAGACATTATTTTTCTTTCTATTAGCACTCAAATTGAACCAAAGCTTGTGAAAGGCTTGCTCCTAGGTAACAACAGAACTACTTTTGAAGAGAGAACTGGATTTCCGCTCTTCCAAGAGGGATCTCTCACCTAATATTAACAATGCCAGATATGTACAAGTGAAAATATCAATTGTTTGTAAGATTGGTTGAAACAGAATATAGGACCATTGGGCAATGGAGTCAAGATGTGCAATGGAGATAACAAAACTTATGCATGTGATTTTAACACAGAGGCAAGATAGCTATTTGGTCACAGTCAAATCATAATTGTTTGTTGGAAAGAGAAGAATAAGGAAAAACCATCAACACAGAGGATTAAAGAATGAATTTTGTATTAACTTTAGAAGAAAGCTTCAGTGGATATCTAAAAAAATAGACGAAGCATAGCATGTATGAATTCCAAAATCTTATACACTTATTTAAGACATGAAATAAAACATAATGGGGGACATAAACTAGAAAACGTTCACATGAGAAAGAAAGTAACAGTCTGTAACATGAAACAACACATGAATCCCTGTGAAAACACCAACTTCATCTCTGCAAATTTATTAGAAGGTTCTTGAAAGCATAAAATGAAAAAATTACATTGGTTCCAACCCTTTCTCACTCTACCGGGAGTACATTTATACTATCTTAGACCTGAGGCTAATCCCTGAAACAAGGCATGGAAACTGTTTTAAGTCATAGTCAGACACTAATAGTTTAGTGTGTGGTACTATTGCCATGATTTACAAATATAAATAGACATTATGGAGTAAGTGGGCATGCTCATACTGGGTGATAGCCCGACGTTTCTTTTGTTGTGCCCGTAAACCTTGAGGACGATGCCTTCTGGTTGCTTTCAGGTGAGTCACCATTGACTGGGTTTTGGAATCTCTAGCCGGTTTATTGAGTTAGCAGAGTTCCTTTCTCCCCTTCTATTGTGTCTCCTCTGTGCTCAAAGGAACCTTTCTGCATGGATCCAAACTAGCAGGGAAGTTTGTGCCCCCTCCTTGCTCAACCTTCTCTACAGCCCCTCCCTCTCCGGGTAACACTGTTAGACGGGGGGTCTGGAAGAAGGGCAGTGTTGCTTCTGGAAAAGGAAAGCCTGTGTTATGGCTTGTCATTCTTGTACTCCTCACCTTTCGTGAGGTGGGATCTCCCACAAGAAATACCATGGAGTGCCTCCACCATCCCCACTACCCTTAGTAAGTGGACTTCACAAACATGGCAGTGCAAGCATTGAACCCCTGATTCTCTAACCCAAACAACTACTCCCACATATCACAGCCTAGGACTGTCCTCTTGTGCGGAAGCTTTGGAGGAAGCATTGGTATCAGGGGTTCCTAGAAAAAAACTCACGAGACATGAGTGTCCAGAAAATGTGTAACTAGGGGCGTGGCTATCAAAAGACGGGTGTTTCTCTAAAAATTCTTCACATCTGCGCCTCGATGGTTGGTGCTATCCCTGGTATGGAAAACCAAGGAAACAGATAAGCGTAGAAATGAGCTCACTAACCATAAATACACCCAGATGGATGAGCTTTTAGAACCAAATTGCCATTGCCAACTTCTCGAACTTCTATGGACTCGGAACAAAAATGAAACTTCGGGTTCTAAAAAATATGCTAGCTCATTCCCTATATTAAAAAGACTTTGAAAGGTGGTGTTATATATATCAGACTGAGAGAATGTACTCTACAATGACCAGTCAACCTTCCTGCACATTCTATCATTGAGTGTCTTGGTGTTGACATGTGTGAGGGCATGAGCGGAGTGATCCTTTACCTAGTAGAGATCTAATCATGTCGCTTGATCCACAGTGGAATTTTGTTACTTGTTGCGGGAAATATTCTCGGGTGTCACCCTGTATGGTCGAACTCATGCTGCAAAGCATATGGAAAGGATGTTCTCACACTCCCTCACTCCTATGACGTAGGAAACAAAATGATCTCCGTTGTTTTGCTTTCCTTTCTCCATGTGAAGAGCGGATTCGCCTGCTACTTCCCTACTTCCACATGCCAAACCAAACGAAGGATGCCTACCTTTAGGTGATATGGCACTACCACAGGGATGATTTCTCTTGTACTCATGCTACAAATGGCATCCAGGGAATCGATTAATCTACCAGGAAGAAAATCATGTGTGAGAACATATCCTCTACTGTCAGATCTTCCATGGATGCAATACCTACATCCTTGAGACCCTCTCAACCCTTCGTTTTGGGTGTCTTTCAAATTCATCATCCACGTTTCTTTAGACCTTAGCTGTCGATTCATGATCAGTCTTCATCGAGACCGTCCAATCATGGGCATGTTAACATTTCACCAATCTTCCCTCATCCAACCGAGCATTCACTTTCAAGTCACGAAATCCCCCACGTTTGTCGATCAATCCTGACCCTTTGTCATAACCCTTGATCTTTGTAGCCAATACCCATTTTTGCGATTCAAAATCATGACTTTATCCGTTGTAGTTCGGACTGTGAAATTATCCACAATCATGGATCTGCACCTAATCTTGTCTCCGCCGTCGGATATCTTCGTCCTTTAATTCATTTCACGATTCAGAAAAGCTCCTTCTTCTGCGCATGTTTGCTTAGCGAAATCGCCCCAGACCATCGATCGGTATTCGCCTTGATCTTAGCCTTTCATCGCTTATCCCCTTTAACAAGCCTCACGAATACCAAATTTAAATCTTTCCTCGCATCTCCGACCGGTAGAGCCGCGCTCCATCGTTGATCTTCTCCATTGCAAATCTGGATCGTTGATCCATGATGCCCCTTTATCTCATTTTCGCTACTGTAACTCTTGACCATTGGAAGGATCTACCACTGTATATCAATATCCCCTCTCCATCTGGTGGTCTTAGCTGATGGAACCTGTCAATTTGATAACATGAGATGCAGTTGTATAATTCTTTACTGAAGAGGATCCTTTTCGAATCCTTCCAAGCCCATAACTTGCAATTTCAAACATAGTGCTAACAGCTGGCTCCACGAGGGATGCTATCCTCCCAATGAGGTAGCAAATAACCCTGTATACCAAGTTCCAAATCCATTGGATTTCCCCCAGTCCTTCTTTGAAACCCTCAACATGCCTTGAGCTACTATTGTAGTAAATTTATGTCAATTTGCAAACTATGCTCCTAACCATACTCTGAAACTGAGAACAACTGTGATTGCAAACTTGTACTTATACTGAACCGAAAACACACTGAACAGTATTGAAGGAAATGCTTGATATATCTCGAGCTTATTTGTACCTACCTACTCTACCTAACTGAGCATACATGCCTAATCAAGTGAACTATGACTTCCAATGAATCCAATCAAGCAACTTATCCAATAATTTTGTTTTCTTTTCATGCTTGATTAAGAACAGAGATGAGATGCATAATGGAAGAATGTTATTACAAATAAATTTATCTTTATAGTAGAGATATAACCAGTCATTACCATTACCCAACCTTTCCATGTATTCTGCTATGGGGTCATAGAAAGCACGACAACTTCCAACATATTTTGTCCTCTGTTTACCATGGGAAAGCTATCCAAAACGCCACTCCTCCGGCAAGCTGCCAGACTGATATTCAAAAGATCTTTGAAAGGGGTTCCTATGACTTTTTTCACATGAAATATCCATCCTTTCCTTCAAAAATTATGAAGCTAGAACGTCACCTTCCTTATATGCCTTAGCATAAAGATCATCTTTTTCTTCAATAGAATTGAGCAAGCACAATCCTTCTTTATGGGGTGGTATTTCTGAATGTGAAAGGTCAAAAGAGACATTTCTTTGAGAACCCTTACTTCCCTCTGCGTGACCCAATGTCTCATCACGAACTCCTGATGTCTCTATAAGCTAAGAGGGACCGCATGACTGTTCATTCTTATCATATTCTGTTCCAAACGAGTCTATGAAATGTACCATATCCTCCAACTTTTGTTTTTTCTTATAGGCCTTAAGTCTATGTCTTATTAGTTCAAATGAAGAATAACACAAAGGCAGACTTTCACCTTCAGCACACTTATTATCTTTTCCTATCTCATCCCTTTGACTTTGGATTGCAGCTTGATTTTCTCCACTAGCAGACCATGGTTCTATCGCTGGCCCTTTTGGTATACCCTCCAGGTATTCCTCCTCATACTCATCGTACACGGTGTTACAGCTGCAACTGTTTTCCCCAAATTTCTTAAATTTTGGTCCCCTCCTCATGATTTAGCGTTTGTTTTTAATCGTTTGATTCATGAATTGTTGTTGGTCATACTTTAATTTTGAATGATTATTGAAGGCTAACACTCGTCCTGGTTTTCAGAAGTTGCGTGTGTTTCGAAGTTGTTTTGGGTCGCAGATTTTAAGTTTGGGTTTTCTTGTTGAAGAGCCACCGTTTTGGAGGAGAAGCATTTTTAACCGTCGCTGGATTTCAGAGTCTTAAGCACTTAGTGTTTTTATTTTTGATCGAAGCATTTTATTTTTATTGGAGGCTGTAGTCTTCTTTAGCTTCCGCTGTTGCGGCTCCTAAACTATCTAGCTGTCCAAAGTCTAAAGCGCTCCGCCCTCCGATGCTAGTCGCATGTCTGTAATCTTTGTTGCTTCCACCATTGCGGCTCCCAAAGAAACTAAGCGACCGGAGTCCAAAATGCTCCGCCAGTCGATGCGTCATTCTTTTAGTCGCTTGCCCGTATGCATTTCTTTTCCGCCGTTGCGGCTGTGCAAAGATTTCGTCTTCCGATGTCGATATTCTTTCGACTTCCGATTAAGAGTTTTCCCGCCCGCGGGTCGCGTGTCCTTAACCTTTTCTTTTCCTCTGTTGTGGCTGTGAATAGGTCTACCCTGCCAAGGTTAGCACTCTAAGCCTCTGATGAGTTCTCATTTCCTGTCGTGGGTGTTTTCCTTCGAACCCATAAGTGGACGAGGTAGTGATGGCAGCGTTTGTTAAAATTCTCAGATCAAGTGGTGCACCTGGCCATTTCCTATGGATTAGCCATTTTAGTTGGTATAATTTGATGTTTTATTTTGGAATACAACCTGGTGAATGATGCAAATTGGTTAATTGCAGGAAGATCCAAAAGACGGTTCATATTTCCGCGGTGCGAAGGTACTGATTGGAGATAGGATCTCAATGGGTGCAGGTAAAGTAAAAGACAAGATCAAAAGCAACAAAGGCACAGATCTGAAAGGTCCATCAGTTACTCAGCTGATAATGAGCTTGCGTAGAAAAGATGAAAAGGAGGGATATGAAATGCTCGAAGAACCGAAGAGTCACACGTTTGGGGGGAACCCAAGTGGTCTACTGATTTTGTTTAAATATTTGAAAGTTAGAAGTTACAAGGAATTTTTCCCTGGAAAAACTTGTAAACCATTTGCTTGTAAGAGGAACTATTTCGTTTTACAATCAGAAACTGCAACTTTTGCTTGTTGGAGAAAGCGTAATGTGGAATGTATCAATGTGATTAAATGAGCAATGTTGAAGGGGAACATGATTTCGTTTTCAGTTGTGTTTCATTAACTGTGAGAGTGTTTTAACTTCCTAAACCTATGTTCTTGTTTGAATGTTCTTCAGTATATTTTGTGATGTTTTCCACTGTGAGTAATGAATGTTGTTCATAAACAATTGGCTATCTCGTTGCTCAAATATCTGTAATTATTCATGTGTCTTGAAAGAGGTATCATCTATCTGTAACTTTTCATAATGCATGTACAAAATATATTACTCACCAATGAATGATAATCCTGCTCCCTAGGGATAGGTTAGGTAGTTAGTTTTAATTTCCTGTTGTATGTGATTTAGATGCTTGTGAGTGCTAAGACGAGAGGTAAGAACCTGCGCATCACGTTGTGACTGCTCCCTGCATACTTATCACCTTGCATGTAGTTAGGCACGTGTATCTCATACATTAAGTCAAAAATACAAAAATACATGGTGGACCGGGCCACAACGGGTAAAAACCTTTGTTTTTGTTACTTTGACCTACGGTAGCAGGACCGCAAACTGGACGGATTCCCTATACCAAACAGTCACGGGATAGTTGGGAACGTTGACTGGGGAGAATCCCTTGCTATTGTTGCCTGTGAGTTTCCAGGACTCAACAGTTTCTGGCGCTAGAAGGAGGGCCGCCAGTGCATGGCTGGCCGAGGAAACCCGTTTTCCTGAGATTATTCCATCGGTAACAGTTCTAAAAGAAGTGGAATTCATAATCCAATTCCGGAAGAAAGGAATAGAGAACATCTATATTCTATTGGCAACAAAGTTGTTAATGACCTGAGAAGACACACCAGGGCATATGTAAAGAAGATTGGAGGATTGCCAATTATCCCTGAATTGCCCAGAAGAGAATATAAAAAGAAAGATCGTCCTATCGTAGAAGACTCAGTGTTGGTTGGAGACTGAGAAGAACTTATGGAAACAACCTTACAGGAAGTTGTACTACCTTTGAATCAAGAAGGCCCAGATACCCCTCACAGTTCTCCTGCTCACACTCCTATTGGATCACCTCCTCACTCTCCACCCAGACTCATGGCAGGAGTAAATGCTAATCCACCACCCAACCCACCAAATCCACCACCTGCCTGGAGAGCCAGATCACCTTTAAATCTAACGCCTCTGCTACATGATTTACCTCAATCCTTTGAAAATATGCTGCCCAAATTCGACCCAAATGAGACGATACTAGTAGATGATCACCTGCAAAGTTTTTACTTAGCAATAGAAGGGTTGAGGGCTGGGGAGTATGAGGATGTAGTTTGCAGACTATTTCCACATACCCTTAAAGGAGCTACAGCATCAATGTATTTTGGGTTTCCTGCTAACTCTATCCCTGATTGGGATACCTTCGAGAGAATTTTCAGAAGTAAGTATGCAACTCAGAAAAATCATGCAGCCCTCATGAAAGGGCTATGCGCCTTGAAGAAAGAAAGAAAGGAAAAGGTGCACAGTTTCACACAAAGGTTTGCAGCATATCTCAAGAATTTTTTTGAAGCTGATAAACCTTTGGACAAGGTACTGATTGAATATTATACTTCAGCTTTAGGCCCTGAGTTGGCCATGTTTTCCAAAATAAGGGCCAAGCCTACTTTGGCAGAAACCTATGCAGAGGCAGAAGTAGTGGAGGCTGAAAGAGAAAGTATTGAAGATTATCTAGAACAGTCAGGAGAGAAAGGTGCAGGAAGGAAAGCCTTATTGTTTACTAATCCTAAGGAAGAGAAATCACCATATTTTGAAAATATGGCAAAAATGATGCAGAAGCTTTCCAACAAAATCATAGATTTGGAGAAAGAGAAGGAAACACAAAAGTTCTATAAGCCCTATTATAAGAAAAGAGAGGATAACAATCAGTCTCAACCTCCTCCTCACAATGTTGCATCTATGAATTTAACAGAGGTAGGCATGGACAATTTTTGCACTTTCCACCAACAACCACACTCTGAAAAGAATTTCCCTCAATGGATAAACTCGGTGGCGTTGGTCATGAATCAGCTGTTGGATTCTAAGTTAACGGAAGATGGATATGAAGAAAGAAAAGGGAATACTACTTCAACGAAAGAACAAGAAGAGGAAACCATGGTTTTGTGGGATTCTGTTTCGTTATTTGATGCTGAAGAGGAAAAGAATCATGGGTACAAGGACGTCATGGAAACCAACGTAGCAACAAGAAGCCAAGGGCCAATTAAAGAAAACATTCTCATTCTCCCAAAGATCAAAAGGCTGCAAAAAAATGTAAAGAAATTTCAAAATCATTCTGCAGTTGATAAAATTCCTGAATTCACAATTACCAGCCAAGATCCTAGGCAGACTGATACGTTCGCCAAGTCCACTGAAGAGAAAATGAATGTTGATAAGCCAGATTCTACTAAATTGCAAATGGATTATGACATCGTGGAAGATATCAAGAAGGCAAAGGCAAAGGTTTCCTTATTTGAAATGTGTAAAGTGCCGTAGCAAAAAGAAAGACTATTGAAAGCACTTGAAGCATCGGATGAGAAGCTGCCCACTGACAATCAACCTCAGGAAAAAGAAGAAATCGACGAAACTAGCGTTGGAGGTAAGTCTAAAAGCAAACATCCACCTTTCCTCCTCACGTTTGAAATTTTCAATCACAACGTACATAATTGCCTAGTAGACTCAGGGTTGTCAGTTAATGTCATGCCAATATTAGTCTGTAAAAAGATAAATGGGCAGCCTAAGCCATCCACATGGAGGGTTTTTCAGTTGGATAGGATGGATGTAGAGGTAATTGGTGAGATGGAAGATGTCCTAGTCCATCTGGAATCAAATGATAAAGTGTGCCAAGTCATTAATATTGTGGTGGCTGATATACTGGACGCTTACGGTCTTGTCCTAAGAAGAGATTGGTCAGCCAAACTAAATGGATATTTTGCCTCGGATTGGTCACATCTGTGGCTGCCATACAAAGGAAGTCTGAACCAGATTAAGATTTTAAGGGAGCCTCACATGAAATACAACGTTACTCAATTGGATGAGAAGAACGAACCAGTGGATTCTGTATTGGGAAACTATTTTATTGAGTTGGAACCAGGAAATCACCAAGCAGAAGAAGCCAACAACACATCAGAACTCAGCCTGATCTCCTTTGATTCTCACAGGCTGATGAGATCGACTGTAACATAGTAAAATTAGCAGTAGGAGTAGATTCGCATTCAGTAGTTAGTGATTTTTGGACTTTGTTTTTTTATGGCTCTAAGACGTTAGAAGGGTCAGGGGCCAGCTGTGTCCTGATCAACCCCTAGAAGAATAAACATTTTCTCTCATGTAGATTAGAGTTTGAATGTATGAATAATACATCTGAGTACGAAGTGCTAGTGCAGGGCTTACGGAAAGTGATTGAATTAAAGGTAAGTAATCTGAAAGTTTTTGGAGATTCCGAAATTATTGTGAAACAAATCCGGAATCAAATACATTGTGTTTCCCCTCACTTAAAAGCTTACCAAAATGAGGTATGGGACCTGCTTAAATGTTTTAATACATTCAATATTATTTCAATTCCAAGACTTAAAAATGTAGCGGCTGACTTGTTGGCCACATCAGCCGCTAGGTTGGTACCCACTAATAATCGATGCTCTGTTGAATTACTTTTCAGGCCCTCAGTACCTGATATGGTTACCAACCTACAAGTGTTTGATGATGACCAACAAATTATAGAATGCTTAATGAATGACGAGGTATTTAAAGGAGCAATTATAGACGATGAAGAACATCAGGCTGAGCTGAAGTATGATAATTTCATCCCGAAGGGAGTTAGAACGTTAGAAATAATGTTCGATTTAAATGAAAAGTTCAGAAGACCAGCCAACGTGAAGACCCATAGCTCATCTCTACAGTTCGAGCTGATAAATTTAGGGACTGAGACGAATCCTAAATTTGTGAATGTCGGCAAATGTTGTTCACAAGCAGAAAGAGACAAGTTCGTCGGTCTGTTTAAACAATATAAAGATGTTTTCGCATGGACATACGAAGATTTGAAAACATATGACACCAGCATCATCAAACATGTTATTCCCATCAAAGCTGGTGTCAAGCCGTATCAACAAACTTTAAGAAAAATGCATCCAAAATTGGAACCGTTGATTCAGAGTGAAGTGAAGAAATTATTGGATGCTAGAATTATTTTTAAGGTCAGACACTCTAAGTGGGTATCAAATCTGGTACCAGTGAGGAAAAAATATGGAGAGATCAGACTCTGCATGGATTTCAGGAATTTAAACCGTACTTCAGACAAAGATAACTATCCTGTTCCACCCATGGAGCAACTGCTACAAATGGTTTCAGGTTCTGAACTGTTTTCATTATTAGATGGTTTCTCTGGCTACAATAAAGTATTAGTAGCCGAAGAAGACAGATTGAAGACAATGTTTAGGACCAAATGGGAACCTTTGCCTACAAAAGGATGCCCTTTGGGCTTATAAATGCTGGAGCGATGTTTCAGAGGGATATGGACATAGCTTTCTACGGATTGATTGGCCATAGTACTGTAGTGTACCTTGATGATATTACGATATTTTCAAAGAGGAAAGAAGAGCACGCGTTTCACTTAAGGCAGATTTTTGAACGTTGTCGAAAATATGGCATCTCACTCAATACCAAGAAATGTGTGTTTGTTGTCATGGAGGGCAAGTTGCTGGGTCACATAGTTTCGAAGAAGGGAATTTCTATTGATCCGGAAAGGATCAAGGCCATTGAACAGATTCCCTTGCCCCATAATAAAAAAGGGATGCAATCATTTATGGGAAAAATCAAATTCATGTGAATATTTGTGCCTGATTTCGCTCAGATTGTCAAGCCTCTGCAACAAATGGTGAAGCAAAATGCACAATTCAAATGGACTGAGATTGAAAAGAATGCTTTCAACAAAATCAAGACTGCTGTTGCACACGTACCCTCCCTGAAAAGCCTAGATTTCGACAAAGATTTTATTCTGTATACCTTTGCATCCGATGATTCACTGGCAGTTGTGCTTACCCAAAAGGAAGATGGGGGGGATGAATTCCCAATATCTTTCATGAGCACTGGTCTGCAAGGGGTCGAATTAAATTACCCAGCCATTGATAAACAAGCTTATGCAGTATTCAAAGCAGTGAAACAATTCAGGCCTTATATATTAGAAAATTGAACCAAGGTGATCGTACCGTACCAAGCTGTAAGGTCCCTTTTTGTATAGAAAGAGTTAGGAGAAAGAAGAGGAAATTGGGTAACGACCTCGAATTTAAGCCAGCTTCTATAGTTAAAGGGAAGGGATTGTGCAAAATGATGATGGAAAATGGGAACAATAACGAACACGCCTGGGAAGACGAGGCCGAACTACATTTGATGGATGTATGCCCTTTGTTCACAGCCCCTGATTCTTGGTATAGAGACCTCGTGCATTACCTACAGACAGGGTTGTTTCCAGAACATTGGAATTCTAAGCAAAGAAGAGCGCTGCGTTCAAATCAACATCCTATCAAAATGTTGAAGGAATATTATTCAGGAAAAACTATGACGGAGTTCTCCTGGGATGCTTAGAGAAAGAAGATGCGAATAAAGTAATGAAAGATTTGCATGACGGGCCTGCTGGGGGACATTATTCAGGAGACACTACATCCCACAAAATCCTCAGAGCAGGTTACTATTGGCCTACGCTCTTCAAATATGCACACGCACATGTCAAGAAGTGTGATATTTGCCAAAGGTGTAGTGGGAGACAACCTAGAGCAGCGACACCCCTAAAACCTATGATGATTACGGAGCCATTCGAGCAATGGGGGTTGGATATTATTGGAGAATTAAAACCGAATTCCTCCCTGCAACACAATTACATTCTGACTGCGACCGATTATTTCACTCGCTGGGTTGAAGCTATCCCACTGCGCAAGATAAATGAAGACGTGGTCATCAGCTTCCTACAAGATCATATCATGACCAGGTTTGGAGTTCCAGTTTTGTTAGTCTTTGATGATGCTAAGTACTTTTCATCAATTAAATTAATTGCTTTTGCTCATGATAAAGGGATAAAATTGCATTATTCTACTAATTACTATCCACAAGGAAATGGCCTGGCTGAATCCTCTAACAAAAATATGATTAGAATTTTAAAGAAGAATGTAATAGAAAACCAGAGGAGCTGGCATGCAGCGCTACCAAATGCCCTTTGGGCTGATAGAGTCACCCCCAAGTCTTCGATTGGAGTGTCTCCATATACCCTTGTCTACGGTAAAGAAGCCATTCTTCCTCCCAATATCATGCTACCTTCTTCCATAATAGCTCAAGAATCTAGAGGGTCGGATGATGAAGTTTTGCAAATAAGGATATATAATCTCCTGAAAGCAGAAGAGGCTAGAACTAAAGCCAGAGAGCGCTTTAAGCAACAACAGAAGGTAATAAAGAGATGGTTCGACAAACATAAGGCAGGAACAAAAGAGTTTGAAGTGGGAGATCTGGTTCTCAAGTGGGATCACCCCCATGATGAGAAAGGAAAACATACTAAATTCCAGCAGTTGTGGGTAGGCCCTTTTCAGATTGCGGCAAAGCTTGGCGCTTCTACTTATAAGTTGCAAGATCTGCAAGGATGGGAAGAGAACTTACCAGTAAATGGTTTGGTTCTCAAGCCTTATTTTTCTTGAGTTCTGTTTGAGTTCTGCTGTCTTGTATATAAATAATCTGTTTTGGCTGTCTTTTTGAGTCTTTGAGTCATGAAGTTTAGTTTTACTTTAAATTTTCTATTTGATTTCAAATAAAAGAAGCAAGTTGTGGTCACATGGAGAGCATTAGAATTCTGGACCAACTAAAATCCTTGATTATGAGACTGTGTATTATAGTTTTATGTGATAGAGTTTCTTCTAGTTTAGCAGTTTTCCTAAATGGCTATGAACGCATTGAAGTCATGCTTAATCCCTGTAAAGTAACTCAAGATTAAAAGGTATGGAATACTATTTCGAGGCTCCATCCATCTCACACTTAAAAATGTCCTAGGGGGCGGTAGCAAAAGACCCATGGAAAGGAAGCAGGGTAAACAGAATATTATATATAAATGATCCCATGCCAAGAATTGAAAGCCAAAAGGCTAAGAAGAGTCAAAACTCCTAAGAAAGCAATGTATATCAGAACAAAGTACTAAATCATATGAAGTATAAAATTGCCAGAAGTTCCTCTCCGTCCGTGAGCTGAAAATTAAATACATCTCTCACACAAAAGGACACTATGGATAGAGGAGCTTGAATAAAAAATTCATAAAGAAAGGCATGAGGGAGACTCAAAGGACAAAAGTCCAAAAGCACAAAAAAGTACAAAATGGCATGGGAATGAGGAACAAATGAATATCTTTGTTTACCTTATGTTATGATCTTGTGGTGTTCAAGCTGGAAGCTACCCAAAGACAGAAGTAAAAAATGAAACTCATAATTCTGGCCTCGAAAGAGTTATCTTGACTTTGAAATCTTGGTTTCCATTTTCCTAAATTGGACTACCCTCAATGTTTAAAAGTTCATATATTGCCTTTTGGGAAATCCATATATCTAGAAGAATTCAACATGGTGGTTTATTATCAAACAGTCTGTTACTCAAGGAAGAAATTGTCCAGAGGTCTAGGTTCACTAGGTAATCGCCAATTGTTGCAACTGCAACTGTTTTCCCCAAATTTCTTAAATTTTGGTCCCCTCCTCATGATTTAGCGTTTGTTTTTAATCATTTGATCCGTGAATTGTTGTTGGTCATACTTTAATTTTGAATGATTATTGAAGGCTAACACTTGTCCTGGTTTTTGAAAGTTGCGTGTGTTTCGAAGTTGTTTTGGGTCGCAGATTTTATGTTTGGGTTTACTTGTTGAAGAGCCACTGTTTCAGAGGAGAAGTAGTTTTAACCGTCGTTGGATTTCACGGTCTTAAGCACTTAGCGTTTTTATTTTTGATCGGACCATTTTATTTTTATTGAAGGCTGTAGTCTTCTTTAGCTTCTGCCGTTGCGGCTCCCAAACCAGCTAGCTGTCCAAAGTCTAAAGCGCTCCGCCCTCCGATGCTAGTCGAATGTCTATAATCTTTGTTGCTTCTGTCGTTGCGGCTCCCAAAGAAACTAAGCGCCTGAAGTCCAAAACACTGCGCCAGCCGATGTGTCAGTATTTTAGTCGCTTACCCGTAGGAATTTCTTTTCCGTCGTTGCAGCTGTGCAAAGCTTTCATCTTCCGATGTTTATATTCTTCCGACTTCCGATTAAGAGTTTTCCCACCCACGGGTCACGTGTCCTTAACCTTTTCTTTTCCACAGTTACAGCTGTGAATAGGTCTACCCTGCCAAGGTTAGTGCTCTGAGCCTCCGATGAGTTCTTGTTTCCTGTCGTGGGTGTTTTCCTTCAAACCCATAAGTGGACGAGGTAGTGATGGCAATGTTTGTTAAAATTCTCAGATCAAGTGGTGCACCTGGCCATTTCCTATGGATTAGCCATTTCAGTTGGTATAATTTGACATTTTATTTTGGAATACAACCCGGTGAATGATGCACATTGGTTAATTGCAGGAAGATCCAAAAGACGGTTCATATTGCCGTGGCGCGAAGGTACTGATTGGAGATAGGATCTCAAGGGGCGCGGGTAAAGTAAAAGACAAGATCAAAATCAATAAAGGCACAGATCTGAAAGGTCCGTCAGTTACTCAGCTGATAATGATCTTGCACAGAAAAGATGAAAAGGAGGGATATGAAATGCTCGAAGAACCGAAGAGTCACACGTTTGGGGGAAACCCAAGCGGTCTACTGATTTTGTTTAAATATTTGAAAGTTAGAAGTTACAAGGACTTTTTCCCTGGAAAAACTTGTAAACCATTTGCTTGTAAGAGGAACTATTTCATTTTACAATCAGAAACTATAACTTTTGCCAGTTGGAGAAAGCGTAATGTGGAATGTATCAATGTGATTAAATGAGCAATGTTGAAGGGGAACTATTTTGTTTTCAGCTATGTTTCATTAACTGTGAGAGTGTTTTAACTTCCTGAACCTATGTTCTTGTTTGAATGTTCTTCAGTATATTTTGTGATGTTTTCCACTGTGAGTAATGAATGAATGAATGTTGGGGTGCAGGTGATGTGGATTCTAGGTAAGATAGATCTTGTGGATGTGTCCCTACCCATTGAGTGAGCCACTAGCTTAGCCATTCTACCTTTCCAATGTCCTAGCAACTTGATAAACCCAATTGTATATTGGCTTGACTGGGCAGCCTGATAAACCCAATTGGACATTGGCTTGGTTGTGTCTTGTTATGCATTTGACCATGTTTGACCTTAGTTGGACAGCTTGTGAAACCCAACTATTAGTTGGCTTGGATGAATAGCCTGTGAAACCAAGTAGTGAGATGGCTTGGATGAGTGCCTGATAAACCCATCTATTGGATTTGTTGGTCCTTAATGAAATTGTTGGCTTGACTGTGTGCAGTCTGTGAAAACCAACTATTTGTTGGCTTGGTTGCGTAGCTTGTTAAACCCAGCAGTGTTTTGGCTTGTTACCTACATCCTGATAAAACCAACTGTGTGTTGGCTTGGCTAGACAACATGATAAACCCAACCAACTGTAGGTTGTCTTGACTGTGTGCGAGTTTGTTGTTCCCTAGTTCCATGTGGAAGTCATGCCCAACTCAGGGGTGTTAGTTGTGTTGAGATATTAACGAGCAAAACTGGCCTATGGTTGGGTGGAATGTTGCAGCGACATAGCTAGTTGCGGGAAAACTTCATCTTCAAGATAAGTATTTTCTTATACTTATTTATGCAATGTATTTGTTTATGAATGAATTGAATATGATGAATTATTCCTAATTATTTCAGTAGGGTTTACTATTGTTAAATGTTCCTGCATTGCATTTGTATATGCCTTTATGTTTCATTGCATTCTGCTTATGATCATGGAGGCTAGAAGCTTGGTTGCAGAGTCAAAAGGAATCCAACTTGAGTGTTTTTCACACCCTGGGATCCTCCTGCGGAAGGCAGAGGGCAGGAAGCAGAAAGAAAAGTTGAGAACATAGAAAAATGCGAATTTACGCACTTTGGGATCCTCCTACAGAGGGAAAAAGGTGGAAGGTTGGAAATTAGAGAAAATAACAAGGAAAAATTTCGGTTTCTGCACCCCAGAATCTGCTTGTAGAAGGGAGAAAGCCAGAAGAGAAAAGGAAGCCAGAAATTCCAAGGAAAAAGTGTATTTTCCGCACCCCGGAATCTGCTTGCGTAAGGCGGGAGGCAGAAAATAGGGAAACGATTGAGGTGAAAAGTTGTTTTTCGAATTTCTGAGATCCGCAACAGAAGGCAGAAAGTTGAGGGACAAAGTGTTTTTTTTTTCGGGTTTCTCAATTTCCGAGTTCCGAAGGAGAAAGGTGGAATGTGGCTGAATAATTCAGTCAAAAGTTTTGTTTCTGCTTTCTGAGTTCTGAAGGTGGAAGGCGGAATGTGGCTGAATAATTTCGTCAAAAGTTGTGTTTCTAATTTCCGAGTTATGAAGGTGGAAGGCAGAAAGAAGGAAGGGAGAAGGTGGAATGTGGCTGAATAATTCTATCAAAAAGTTAAGTTTCCAATTTCCGAGTTCCAAAGGTGGAAGGCAGAATGTGGTTAGAATGACTCCATCGCATGCTATGTTTCTGATTCTTGATCCTGTAGTGGAAGGCAGAAAGGGGAATGTGGAAGGTGGAGTGTACAAAGGACAGGCTTAGTGCTGAAAAGGCATTTCTGATCACATAATGGATCTATCAAGGGAGGAATGTCTGTTATAGGGGTTCTTGAGCCTAAGTATGAATGTTAAAGGGTGATTCATGACCCATGACTATGTGGTATCAGAGCTATTGGTTACAACATTAAGCCTAGATGGGCTAAGTGAATATATTTCCGAGCTATTGGTTTCAACTTTTGGCCTAGATTGGACAGGTGACAGTAAGTAAATGGTTTTTAATTCTGAAATTGTCATGCAGCTAACAATTGTGTTGATTAACACTTTTTTGCAGAGTCATAGTGCAGATTGGAAAAGTGGGTTTTTGTATCGGCCATGAGAAGCTACAGCATGAATGGTGCACAGGATGCCTATGAGTATGAGGCAGATGTGATGGGGGGAAATGTTCGCATTGGAAATTCTGAAACAGAGTCTAACGGAAGAATATTTCAAGAGACTCCGCCAGATATTGCAGCCGCCATGAGAATCCTAAGGGTGGGATTGCAAAGTTGTAGAGAGGACAATGAAAGAATGATTAAAGCTCAGGAAGATCAGAATCATTTGAATGCATCCATGCTACAGATTTTGACAAACATCCAAAGGCATATGAACTATGGGCATCAGGAATTGATCTAGAAGGAAGTAAGAGCAGTGCTAGAAGAAGAAAAAGGTATTCTAGTGGATCATCTGTATATGAAGGATCCACTGGGGTTTCCATCTCTTCTTCTCACATAGGTAATAGGAAGAGGCATTACAAGAATAGTTCACGTGATGAATTCAAGAAGGAAAGGCCTCCTACCTTTAATAGTGAGATAAAGACTGGTCAAGAAGCTGAAGCTTGGCTTCTTGGGATGAAGAAATATTTCCAAGTCCAATACTATTCAGGAAATATGAAGGCATGGGTAGCCATATTCAATTTGAATGAAAGACAATCCATATGGTGGAAGCACCTTAGGTAGGTGAAGAATATTAATGACAGAAAATTTTTGCGGAAACAGTTCAAGAAGTATTTTAGCAGAAGTGCCTCTCTGATAGGTACTATGATGATAAGATTAAGGCGTTCCATGAGATGAAATTGGGACAGCTGACCATGGAAGAATATGCAAACAAGTTCTTAGAACTGTTGAGGTATGTCATGTATAACAAGGATGTTAAAGTAAAAATCCAAAATTTTCTAAGTGGATTACCTCAGTCTTACAAATACAGGATTGAGATTGATGAACCTAGAACTCTAGAAGACGCTATCGGGAAGGCCAAGTATTGCTATGATTATAACAAAATAAAACTTGATATCCATAAGTCATGGAAGGATAAGAAGAAAGAGAAGTTTGACCAGAGAAAGAAAGGTTTCAAACCCTATCCTTTTTGAAATTAGCAAAGGAAGCCATCACAAGCCATGAATAAGCCAACCAAAGTGATGGAAGACAGGACAAGAGACCCAAAGTTGACCAGAGAACCACTCCAATGTTGGAGATGTGGTGAAAATAACATGCACAAGAACTGTTCGCTTGATAATGGGTATGTATGGAAAGCTCATAACATTTAAGATGCAGAAATGATGGGTCAAGTGGCAAGGACTGTCCCCAGGATCTATGCATTGCTAGAGGACCATCAAGCACATCATCAATCAACTGTGGTTGAAGTTGAAGGTAAGATTGCTAAGTAGTTTGTTTATGTTTTGATTGAACCTGGATGTTGAGATTTGTGCTTTTAATAAGTCAAAGCATAGAAAATCATGGTTAGTTTACCTAGCCATTGGAACCAAGAGAAAAGTTAGTGAAGTGGTAGAGAAATTTCCATTAGAAATGGATGGTTTAGTCACTTGTGAAAATATGAATGTTCTACCACTTGGTTCCTATGATATCCTCATTGGAATGGATTGGTTAGAAGCTCACAGAGTCAAGCTTGACTATTACAGAAAGACTTTTGAATGCATATGTTAACACATCTACCTAGCAGAGGGTTGAAGAGACCATGGTAAAGAAAAATAATGGTTGCTTGAAACTTTGGTTAAATATAATGGTATAAAAGTATGAGAAAGGGCGCGTAAGCAATGAAGTCTATCACATGATCCAACAGTGTAAAGTGAGGAAATGGAGATCGACGGCTTATAATGTATCCGCTTCATGAAGATCCGTGGAAGATAAGGATATACAGAGATAGTTAAAAAGGATGCAAAGATCAGTGGTCATAAATCTAAGTCACCGAAATCTACAATCGATGTGAAGTCCGCTCCGTAAACTTGCACATTCGTTAAAGCGAAGGAGCTCAGCGGAATGGGTACGTGTAGACTTATCCGACGACGGGAAAATAAAGAGAAAATGCATTGACAGTCGTTAATGGATCCAGAGGGTGGAGTTGTGCGATGGTTGGAGAAGAAAAGTGGTAGCGGAATGGAAACCACGGTACATGCGGCATTCTGTGGTGCATTCCGTGGGAAAAAGCAGTTTGAGGGAAACCGCTAAAGGGGGCCTCCGGAGTGGGTTCCTATACAAGTAGAGTTGACTTGTTTGAAGAATTTTTTTTTATTATGCCAGACAAATGAAAAGGACTGCTTGCTCGCCACCCTTTAATAGTCAACCTCGAGTATATGCAGTTACAGTAGCAGGTAAGCCCCGAATACTCGAACTTCATCCGCCGAATTATTGTTGTTTTCTGTACTATGGATAAAGGGAAAGGTTTAAAGGGTTTAACTGAGTTCTAGACGAGAGAGAAGAATACCTGGTTGACAGGGATAGAGGAGTATATGATCCTTTCTTGTCTGTGGGAAGTGTATCTGTTATCAAAGAAAGATTATCGCGATACAATTCACAGGGAAATGACATTTTAAATGATTGTAAATCATTTTTGTATCATTTTTCCATTGAGCAGACCCTGCATTTTCCCGAGTTTGCCAAGTGGTGTGCAGTTAACTATTATTCTTCTGAGAGAGTTATTGTAAGTCATTCTACGTCTAGGTTACTATGTAAAATTGATGCAAAGGCCATCCGTGAAAACCTGAACTTGCCCGACAATTACCCCAATAGTCGCGAGTCTGTAAACGAGTCCGTTTTAGCTTAAGTGTACAAAAATTGTGAAACTGAGGTTCGTTGTAAATTCTTGTCTAGCATTCTTAATGAGGGTCAGTTACTGGATGGTCTCTTTCTGTCGTATCATGTTCACATTTTCAGGGATGAAGTTCAATTAGTTGTGTCTTTAGTCTGTCAGGACTTGGGTCTAGATGATGATTGTCATGTCAATGAAGTCATCTTGGGCTTCTTATTAAAAATGAGTTCGATTAGTTTTGAGTCTCAGTCAGTTCATGTCTTCAGTTTAGACGAATATCTAGCAGAAGCTATACATCTCCAATTGAGTGAGTTTCCAAAAGTCAAGTTTTTCAAGTTTCAAACTTATTTGTTGAACATGTTACTATGTTCGAATGTCACCGAATTGCAGTTCTTAAGTACGATATTCTCTTCAGATTTTCCCAAGCAAATCAACCTATTTGAATTTGCAAATTCTATCATGTCAGAAATATATAGGATGTTGTTTGATGAAATGTTACCCCGAGTATTGGAAGAAATGAAAAGCATGATGCAGTCTTCACCTGATGATAGGATTGGAGATTGGTTCCTGTACAAAGATTTTACAGTTTTGAGAATATATGGTTTTACTAGAGAACCCTATAGACTGCCTGCTTTCCTTACTCCCAAGATTTTTGCATTGGAGTATATGAGACAGAGATTGCATGCAGAAGAGGAACACTTTGGGGCCTTCAAGAAATCTTCCAATATCAAGTTCCCTCTTAAAGTTGGTTCTTTTATTTTTAAAAATAAGGGTGATCTGGTGTTTGTAGAGAAATTGTTGGAAAGCATGGAGTTTCAAAGGGATCAGAGGGTCAATTATGATCCCTATCATATAAATTCCTTGAGAAAACA
The DNA here is from genome assembly GCA_001517045.1 of Pseudotsuga menziesii. Classification (NCBI taxonomy): domain Eukaryota; kingdom Viridiplantae; phylum Streptophyta; class Pinopsida; order Pinales; family Pinaceae; genus Pseudotsuga; species Pseudotsuga menziesii. The sequence continues at coordinate 28,030 of LPNX010614668.1, forward strand.
AGCCAATGAAAATAATCCATTTGACCATCAAGTTGTTGAATGTCTGAATGAAGTAGCCAATTTGTTTCACTTTATGGAAATTCCAGGATCTGATGAAAATATAAGCAATAGATTGGTTGCAGTATCTCAAATGACAGAGGGTTCTAACATTTTGATTAAAAGAAGTCTTTCAGAAGTTGAAAGTATGGAAGTAGATGAAGACAGTCCCCATAAAAAGGCCAAATTGTCTCAAGAGGATAAAATTTTAAGTGAAGTTATTTTAGATGATTTGAAAAGAGTTGCTTTGGTTCCCACGAAATCTGTACAAGTGAGTAAATTTTCTTTTGAAAGTGTAGAAAATACAAAATCAGGCCCAGTTTGTAAGTCTAAAGAAGAGCTCATGACTAGTTATATGGAGAAGCAAAAGCAGTCCCTAGAAGAAACAAGGAATCTACTCCCGCGGGTGCGAAGTCTAAATAATCCAAAGACTTCCTTGATTTCTGCTCGGGACTTAGAAAGAAATACTTTTAAATTGGCTATGTTGAGTAATAATAAAGTGTCAGAAATGGAAGTGAGATTAGACAAAATCATTGTATCAGATAAAATACAGTTACATAAACAAATGGGAGACATTATTTATTCAAATTTATTACATGCTATGGTAAGAATAAATAAGTTACAAGCTTTGGTTGATAAATTGGAAGTCCAGTTGAAACATGAGAAGGTTGAGAACAAGGCCAATTTCATTCAAATAAAGAAGCTGCAAGCAGATATCATAAGCTCAGGAAATGAATAAGGTAGCACCCAGGCCATTAGAAGAATCCTAGAAGAAAAAGACAATGCCCTCCAGGTACTGAAGAAAAGGTTGAAGATCCCGAGTACAGAGCATGTTCAGTCATCTGAATTATTAGCATTACAAGAGGAGAAGGATAGGATTCATCAGGATATGATGGAGTATAAAGGTAAGACCATGAAATTGCAAGAAGAAAGAGACAAATGGGAAGTGGAGTGGAATGAGCTAATAGCACAAATTTCACGGCTGAAAAGGGATCAAAATGAAGAAAAAGAAATCATGGAGGAACTAATGAGCCAGACTCCCACTGATGAGGACTTGACTATTGTGAATATTGAAAAACCATTAAATGATTTTTCTATCGATGACCTACTAGTGCCCATGTCCCAAGTCAGCTTAAAAGATGAAGAGATAAGAGATTTAAAAGAGGAAAATGAAAAAATCAAATCTGAGCTAGCCAAATTGACTGAAAGTAAGAATAAAATATTACAAGATAAAAGTTAATTACAGAAGAAATTTAGTGAATTGAAAGAAAGGAACACAGGAAAGGGCCCTCTCTAGGGAGCTAAACACATAATCTGGGATACGTTGTCCGTGGAAATTACTAAATTCAGGCATTATTTGAACTTCATGGATGACCAAAGTATATTGGTCAATTTATCCAATCAAAGACTGAAGTTAGTAAATGAAACCATGGAGAAGAAACCCCTTGGCACAACTCAGAATGCATTAAATTTCTTAAATTCATTAACATATAAAAAATTACAAGATATACGAGTCAAAGACAGAGTGACAATGATACTGTGGTAAAAAAGGTTTATTCATAAACACCATCTAATGAAGACAGTACATGACAAGGCTGATGAAATAAGCTCACGTATTAATGATTTCAGATAGGTTTTTAAAGAATTATTTGAAGATGGCCTTCCTTCCTTTTGGGACGAGGAGGGACAACTGTTTTCTCAAGAGCATTATCACAGCCTGTTGGTGCAAAGCTGTATGGATCACTCTAAATTTGATGATTTGGTAAAGGGGCTGATGGGAAAGGTCATCGTAGATAAGCTGACAGAGGATTTTGAAATATTACAGAAATTTCTGATCATCAGGGGAGGGTTACTGTGTCTTATGAAGCTTACATGGAGTTGGAGGTGTCTATTCGGGAAATGATTGAGTATGATATTCCAAGCATGGAGCAATGGAGATGCATAGAAAGATTTGGAAAAACAAAGTATATCCTTCATTCATGAAAACAGGTGTTGCACGCTGAGGAGCTTCTTGGATGGGCCTTGTTACCGAGTTGATTTTAATTAAATGATCTGTTAGGATCGAAGCAAGTAGTTTATTCCTAGTAGTTAGGAATATACTTACAAGACTTTGATTAAGCAGGTTATTCAGTTATAAATATTCTTGGAAGAAGAAATCATTTTATGTATATAATTGCATTTACTTTATGTGATGGGGGTTGGAACCCATCTTGTAGTTGAATGTTCTTTTGAAGACATATATTTTTGAATGACAAAGTTGAATGCGTGCGGGTTATCAAAGATTCCTGCGCTATTTACATTACAGTCTGTGTTTCTCCTCCTTTGTGATTGTATTTTCCAGTGTTACACTCCATTTTGTTTTCTTCATATCTGAAACTTAGTGTTGAAGGGTTATAATTCATACTGGTTATGCTCTGATCATCGTTTGATATATTTTATAAACGTTTCTGCTAAAGTTAATATAGAACTCATCTCCTGATGCTCTGTATTGATGGGCTGTTCATTATTTCTTCTGTTCCACATGAATTAAATGAACGAATGTGATTGAATGGTTATCTTTCCTTTGATAAAATATCACACATATGTCTTTGTGATATCTTTATGTATATGTGACTCCATTTCCCAATGGTTATGTGTATTGTTTCAACCATCTGTATAATTTTCGAGTGTTGATTTATATCTGGACTTGTTAAATCTATATTTGAGAGATCCCTCTCTGGAAAGAAAAGCCAGTTTCTTTCTAAAGTGGTTTTTTGCTATTACCTTTGGATTTACCTTTGCAACCTGGGTACATTCTGAGTGTTAAAAAATTGGCGCCGTTGCCGGGGAACGAAAGTGCACATCTTCCCTGGGGAGAATGACAAAGTTTGAAGAAATATTTCTGTGGGAAAATAGGAATTTTTATCAGTAGAAAAAGGTTGTATATTTGCCCTGGCGATTCCATTGTAAAACCTTTCAAATATTAAGGAGTCATTCTGGCTTTGAGAAGACACACACGAGGTAATTCTGATACTGAAATTTTAAAGAGTTTGGAAAATCCAGAAAGGTTATTTAAGAAAAAAGATAAAGAAAAAATAGGTTTTCCTTTGTTTGGTGCATCATCTTCTCAAGATTCTCCTATTGATCCAGAATGGGAAGTTAATGTTGGAAGGAGTTTGTTGGAAACTAAATCTAAGTCTGATCTTAAGAATACTGAATTTAATTCTCGTAGATTAGAATCTTATTTGCTGGATTCCCTCTGAAGAGATTTACAACAGACTATGAAAGTTGAAACGTTTGCTGTCCAAAATACTCAAAAGTATTCAGTTCCTTTGAACCCACCTAGACCAATGGAAGCCAGATTTGCTCCCTTGTGATTTCCTGCTTTATTACATGAACTCCCTCAGAATTATTCCCAAAGAATTTCTTTATTTGATGGAGAAAGTGACATAACCACAAAGAAACATGTTTCTAAGTTTGAAGATTTCTTTGACTTAGAAGAAGTTGATTATGCAGATGTTAAAATGCGGTCATTCACTCAAAGTTTATCAGGAGAGGCAAAGAAGTGGTTTAAAGATTTTCCAGATGGGTCTATAATGAATTTTCAGGCTTTCCAGAATGCATTTCTATATAGGTGTGATGATAAACAGAATCCTTTACAGCTCTTGTCTTAGTATAACAGTCTCAAAAAAGGAGGTTTCGAATCTGTCCATGAATTTTCTAGCAGGTTCATGAGGGTTTATAATTCTATTCCGGAAGACATAAAACCTTCTACAGCTGCTGCCAAACTACATTATGCTGGAGCCTTTGACAATGATTTTTCATTCTCATTGTGAGAAAGAAAATCAGCAACTCTTGCTGTGATGTTTACAGATGCTTTAGAAGTGGAAGCAAATATGGTGGCAAGTGGAAACATGAAACATAGAGATATTGATGGGAGGAAAAAGGAAGAAAATTCGCCATCCGCTTCTTCTTCTACCATTGATGTTAAATTTGAAATGATGTTAAATACAATGGAAAAGTTGATGGACAGATTAACTATGGATAATAGGGGGTTCAACAGGGAACAAGTCGATCCTCAAATCAGGAAACCTAATTTTAGAAGACCAAATCCTCCCGTTCTTCCACAAAATAGGCAGAGAGATATGAGAAACCCAAGAAGTCAAGAAGAACAGCAAATTCGTCCATCGTTTCCTAAGAATTATGTCGCTGATGAAGAAGATCCTGCCAAAAATGAGATTCATCTTTTTGGAGAACTAGATTCAGAGATATATCTTACTGAAGAAGAACATAGCATGTTTGAACATGAAGGTGGAAATGAAGAATTTGAAAAAGAAATAGAACAGTATCAAAGGGGTTATCTACATGCTATGGATGATGTACAGAGGAAGATTAGATTGAGAAACATAGAAGTTTTCATAAATAAAGGTAAGGCAAGTCCAAATCAACCTTCCACCAGTTCCCTAAATGTAGAAAAGGGGAAAGAAGTGCAAAAAGATTCTTTTGTAAATAAAGAAATTGAAAATGAGATACAAAGAGACAAAAGAATAAAGCAAGTGGCCCCGATTGATGTAGAAAGAGTTGGTTCTGGTTTTAGTTTGCAAAATGAGCTTTCAAAGTTAAAAATATTTGTTTCGTTTAATGAGTTGTTGAAAAAAAATGAGTATAGAAATATTATCACAAAAATGGTCAAAGGTCAAGGAGAATTTCAATCTGATATTTTAGAGTTGAATGATGATAATCCTACTATTTCATTTGGGTCAAAGGTTGAAAATTTAGAAAATGAAGAAGTCCCTCCTTTTTATTTGAGTTTGAATGTGCATGATATGGTGGTCCATAATGTTGTGCTAGACTCAGGTGCATCACATAATTTAATGCCGAAGGGAGTAGTTGAAAGCCTGGGATTGGAAGTGACAAGACCCTATAAGGATTTGTATTATTTTGACTCTAGAAGAGTGAAATGTCTTGGTTTGATTAAGGATATGGTGGTGACTCTGAATAAATTACCATCTAAAACTACAGTCATGGATGTGGTAGTAGCAGATATCCCACCCAAGTTTGGGGTATTGTTGTCAAGATCTTGGACTTCAAAGTTGAAAGGTAGTTTACAAATGGATATGTCATATGCTACAATTCCTATTAAGATGGGAGCAGAAGGTTGTATAGTGAAAAAAGAACTCCTTATGTAGTAAGTAGTCAAGATAAAACTGAAGTTCATCATATATATGTTGTTGATACTGATTTGGGGTCTTCTATTTTATTTAATGATACTATCCCATATGATTTAGAGGCCACATTGCAGGGGAAGTCTGAGGAAAATAAGAAAGAAGAGGTGATGGAACAGGATGCTTTGGAAGCAAAACAAAAAAGGGAAGGTTTGTGGACTATGTACTTTGATGGATCTGCTACAAAAATAGGTGTTGGAGCTGGTGTGTATATAATTTCCCCTATTCAATATTTCAAAGCTTTGTCATATAAATTAAAATTTGAATGCACCAATAATGTAGCAGAATACGAAGCTTTATTATTGGGGTTGCATGCTTTAAAAGATTTGGGAGCGCAAAGGATAAAATTTTTAGGAGATGCAGAATTGGTGATAAACCAAGTAAATGACAGTTATCAAGCCAGACATCCCCAGATGAGGGCTTATAGAAATGAAGTATGGGATATGATTGGTAACTTTTTTACAGAGCATACAATTCAGTTAGTCTCTCGACATGAAAATATTGTGGCAGATTCTTTAGCAGTAGCTGTTGGAAAATTTAAAACCCCTGTTGCTGGTCAGAGAGAATACCAGGTCGACATTGTGAATAGACTGTCTATTCCTTATAATTCTAAATATTGGTAGGTGTTTGAAGATGACATGCAGATAAGAAGATTTTTAGAACTATCAGGAGAATTTGTAAATACTCATATCGACTCTGAAAATAATGATGGTGAGACCTTTTAGGATGATGAAGAACCCGAGAGAGGAAAGGAAGGCACTAAAAATTAAAAACAACTTTGGGAGGAAAGGATATTATTCAATTAAAAAATAATTTCATACCAAGAGGTTTGATTCCTTTGGAAAAGCTTTTTGATCAGAATGATGTTGCTAAGAATCCTAAAGTAAAGCCCATTGAGAATGCTGTCGAAGACAGAAATATTGGCACCGAAGAGAATCCTAAGATTATAAATTTATCCAAGAATTTGCCTGAAAAAGAAAAAGAAGAATATGTGAATTTAATGAAGAAATATACAGATGTATTTTCCTGGAGTTATGAAGATCTTAAAGAGTATGATACATCTATAATACAGCATACCATTCCTATAAAGCCTGGGGAGAAACCTTTCAAACAGAAACTCAGAAGGATAAACCCTAAATTTCTCCCCATTATTGAGAAGGAAATTAAAAAGTTATTTGATGCTAAGATCATTGTAACACTAAGGTTTTCAAAGTGGGTTGCAAACCTGGTTCCTGTTAGAAAAAAGAACGGAGAAATAAGATTGTGTATAGATTTCCGCAATTTAAATAAATTCTCTATGAAGGATAATTATCCTTTGCCAAAGATGGATCATATACTGTAGAAAGTGGTTGGAGCTGAGAGAATTTCAATGTTGGACGGTTTTTCTGGCTATAATCATATCAAAGTGTTACCTGAAGATCAAGAAAAAACTGGATTTACTACACCTTGGGGAAATTTTATATATGCAAAGATGCCTTTTGGCCTAATGAATGCAGGAGCTACTTTACAACAAGCTATGGGCATTGCTTTTGCAGGAGAAATTGGGAATTTCGTGGTAATTTACATGGATGACATCACAGTCTATTCAAAATATGACAGAGAACATCTACATCATCTAGAGAAAGTTTTCATGAAGTGTAGGAAGTTTGGTATATCATTGAATCCAAAGAAGTCCAATTTTGCATTGGAAGAAGGAAAGTTGTTGGGCCATATAATATCTAAAGATGGAATAAAAATTGATCCTGAAAGGGTGAATGCAATTTTGAAAGTAGGTGAACCCAGGAGTAAAAAGGAGATATAGTCATTTTTGGGACAGGTGAATTTTTTAAGAAGGTTTGTGCCAAGTTTCGCTGAAATCTTAATGAACATTACAAATATGTTGAAAAAGGGTCATGAGATAAAATGGAATGCGGAATCTAGGAAGTCCTTTTGGGAAATAAAAAAGCAATCTCAGATGCTCTTGTGTTGGTCAGTCCAGATTTTACCAAAGATTTTTTAGTATTTTCGTATGCTTCAGAGTATAATATTGCAGTGGTTTTACTGCAGAAGAATGATGAGAACTTGGAACAACCCATAGCATTTTTTAGCAAGATGTTGAGAGATGGAGAATTGAAATATGAAATCATGGAGAAACAAGCATATGCTTTAGTCAAAGCATTGAAAGATTTCAGGGTATATATTCTACATTCACATATAATTGCACATGTTCCAACTACTGCAGTGAAAGGAATTTTGACACAACCTGATCCAGAAGGAAGAAGGGAAAAATGGATAGCTACATTACTGGAGTATGACATAGAAATAAAGCCTACTAAGCTGGTTAAGGGACGAGGATTAGCAAAAATGATGACAAATTCAAATTGTGAATCTTTACAAATCAATTTCTTATCTCACCAATTTAATCAGTTAGATACAGAAGTGGAAGTAATGGCTGATTTTGTGGCATCTCCATGGTATTCTGATATTGTTTGCGTCCTTCGAAATTTACAAGCACCAATTGGATTGATTAAGTCAAAGGCTAGATCCATAAAATTGAAAGCTGCCAAATTTTGTATTATAAATCAATATCTTTATTGGAAAGACCCCGGAGGTGTGTTACTGAACTGTCTTTTAGAAAATGAAGCTCAACATATAGTCAAAGAATTTCATAAGGGGGATTTTGGAGGGCATCATTCTTGTAAGGTGACTACAAATAAAATCCTAAGAGCAGGTTATTATTGGCCAACATTATTTTCAGATGTATATAAAGAAACCAGCAAATCTCATCAATGCCAATTTTTTGATGGTAAGAGAAAGGTACTTCCTCTTCCTTTAAATCCAATAATGATAGAAGCTCCTTTCCAACAGTGGGGTTTGGACTTTATTGGAGAAATAAAACCCAATTCGCCAGAACAACACAAATGGATTTTGATGGCTACAGATTATTTTACAAAATGGATTGAAGTGATTCCCACTAGAAGAGCCACTGAAACTGTAATCATGGATTTTCTTGAGGAGAACATATTGGCTCGATTCGGATGCCCCAAAAGAATAGTAACAGACAATGCAGCTGCTTTTAAATCCAATAAAATGATTGATTTATGTCACAAATATCATATAAGTCTCAATCATTCAACTGCCTATTATCCGCAAGGAAATGGGTTAGCCGAATCTTCAAATAAAAGCTTAGTAAGGATCATCAGGAAGTTGTTGGAAGATAATAAAAGATCATGGCATACCAAGCTCAAATATGCTCTATGGGCTGACAGGATTAGTACCAAGAGGGCAATTGGCATGTCTCCATTCCAATTAGTGTATGGAACTAAAGTTGTTTTTCCAGCATCGTTAGGTGTTCCAGTTATGAGATATTTCCATGAGAAGCAAGAAGAACCAAATCACATGCAAAGAAGGATAAATCATATTATTGAGCTGGAAGAGCGAAGGAATAAGGCTTATGACAAGGTGCAGTTACATCAGGAAAAAATAAAAAATACTTTTGACAGGAGAATCAAAGAAGAACAATTCCATATTGATGATTTGGTCTTGAAGTGGGATGCTCCTAAAGAAGACAAACATGGGAATCTTGATCACATGTGGGTAGGTCCTTATGTTGTTGCTGGATACAGAGGACAAAATGCATTTCTTTTAGAATATCCGAACGGGGTTCCTCTGGATAGTAACCTCGTTAACAGGAGGTATCTAAAACATTACCTATCCTAAGGAGGAGGGTAAAACTTGTATTATAGCCAGTAAATATTTATTTTTCTTTACAATTCAATACAGAAGGTAGGCCGAATGTGTTTGAAGCCCGCAGTGAAGGCCCTAAGATTCAGGAGGCATGCCATTCATTTTTGTTTTTTAAATATACATCTATGAAAAACAGAAAAACAAGTTTTCTGGAAGTTATTATGAAAAGATTAAAGACAGGGACCTGGTCTACGAGTTCTTTGATACCTCACAGGGAGGATATCATCCCTAGATGAAGCCAGTTGTTAACACCTCTACCTAACAGAGGGTTGAAGAGACCACGGTAAAGAAAAATAATGGTTGCTTGAAACTTTGGTTAAATATAATGGTGTAAAAGTATGATAAAGGGCGCGTAAGAAATGAAGTTAATCACATCATCCAACGGTGTAAATCGAGGAAATGTAGATCGACGGCTTATAATGTATCCGCTTCATGAAGATGCGTGGAAGATAAGGATACATGGAGATAGTCAAAAAGGATGCAAAGATCAGCGGTCATAAAGCTAAGTCACCGAAATCTACAATCGATGTGAATTTCGCTCCGTAAACTTGCACGTTCATTAAAGCGAAGGAGCTCAGCGGAATGGGTACATGTAGACTTATCCGACGGCGGGAAAATAAAGAGAAAATGCATTGATGGTCATTAACGGATCTGGAGGGTAGATTTGCGTGATGGTTGGAGAATAAAATTGGTAGTGGAATGGAAACCATGGTACACGCGGCAGTCTATGGTGCATTCCACGGGAAAAAGCAGTTTGAGGGAAACCGCTAAAGGGGGCCTCCGGAGTGGGTTCCTATATAAGTAGAGTTGACTTGTCTGAAGAACTATTTTTTATTACGTCGGATGAATGAAAAGGACTGCTTGCTCACCACCCTTTAACAGTCAACCTCGAGTATATGCAGTTACAGTAGCAAGTAAGCCCCGAATACTCAAACTTCATCTGCCGAATTATCGTTGTTTTCTATATTATGGATAAAGGGAAAGGTTTACAAGGGTTTAACCGAGTTCTGGATGAGAGAGAAGAATACCTGGTTGACAGGGATAGAGGAGTATATGATCCTTTCTTGTATGTGGGAAGTGTATCTGTTATCAAAGAAAGATTATGGCGATACAATTCACAGGGAAATGACATTTTAAATGCTTGTAAATCGTTTTTGTATCATTTTTCCATTGAGCAGACCCTGCATTTTCCCAAGTTTGCCGAGTGGTGTGCAGTTAACTATTCTTCTTCTAAGAGAGTTATTGTAAGTCATTCTATGTCTAGGATACTGTGTAAAATTGATGCAAAGGCCATCCGTGAAAACCTGAACTTGCCCGACAATTACCCCGATAGTCACGAGTCTGTAAACGAGTCCGTTTTAGCTTAAGTGTACAAAAATTGTGAAACTGAGGTTCGTTGTAAATTCTTGTCTAGAATTATTAACGAGGGTCAGTTACTGGATGGTCTCTTTCTGCCGTATCATGTTCACATTTTCAGGGATGAAGTTCAATTAGTTGTGTCTTTAGTCTGTCAGGTCTTGGGTCTAGATGATGATTGTCATGTCAATGAAGTCATCTTGGGCTTCTTATTAAAAATGAGTTCGATTAGTTCTGAGTCTTAGTCAGTTCATGTCTTCAGTTTAGACGAATATCTAGCAGAAGATATACATCTCCAATTGAGTGAGTTTCCAAAAGTCAGGTTTTTCAAGTTTCAAACTTATTTGCTGAACATGTTACTATGTTTGAATGTCACCGAATTGCAGTTATTAAGTACCATATTCTCTTCAGATTTGCCCAAGCAAATCAACCTGTTTGAATTTGCAAATTCTATCATGTCAAAAATATATAGGATGATGTTTGATGAAATTTTACCCCAAGTATTGGAAGAAATGAAAAGCATGATGCAGTCTTCACCTGATGATAGGATTGGAGATTGGTTCCTGTACAAAGATTTTACAGTTTTGAGAATATATGGTTTTAATGGAGAACCCTATAGACTGCCTGCTTTCCTTACTCCCAGGATTTTTGCATTGGAGTATATGAGACAGAGATTGCATGCAGAAGAGGAACATTTTGGGGCTTTCAAGAAATCTTCCAATATCAAGTTCCCTCTTAAAGTTGGTTCTTTTATTTTTTTAAATAAGGGTACTCTGGTGTTTGTAGAGAAATTGTTGGAAAGCATGGAGTTTCAAAGGAATCAGAGGGTCAATTATGATCCCTATCATATAATTTCCCTGATAAAACAAGCGAATAAAAATAAGCCATTTGACCGTCAAGTTGTTTCACTTTATGGAAATTCCAGGATCTGATGAAAATACAAGCAATAGACCGATTGCAGTATCTCAAGTGACAGAGAGTTCTAACATTTTGATTAAAATAAGTCTTTCAGAAGTTGAAAGTATGGAAGTAGATGAAGACAGTCCCCATAAAAAGGCCAAATTGTCTCAAGAGGATAAAATTTTAAGTAAATTTATTTTAGATGATTTGAAAAGAGTTGCTTTGGTTCCCACGAAATCTGTACAAGTGAGTCAATTTTCTTTTGAAAGTGTAGATAATACAGAATCAGGCCAAGTTTGTAAGTCTAAAGAAGAGCTCATGACTAGTTATATGGAGAAGCAAAAACAGTCCGTAGAAGAAACAAGGAATCTACTCCCGCGGGTGCGAAGTCTAAATAATCCAAAGACTTCCTTGATTTCTGCCTAGGACTCAGAAAGAAATACTTTTAAATTGGCTATGGTGAGTAATAAGAAAGTGTCAGAACTGGAAGTGAGATTAGACAAAATCAGTGTACCAGATAAAATATAGTTACATAAACAAACGGGAGACATTATTTATTCAGATTTATTACATGGTATGGTAAGAATAAATAAGTTACAAGCTTTGGTTGATAAATTGGAAGTCCAGTTGAAACATGAGAAGGTTGAGAACAAGGCCAACTTCATTCAAATAAAGAAGCTGCAAGCAGATATCATAAGCTCAGGAAATGAATCAGGTAGCACCCAGGCCATTAGAAGACTCCTAGAAGAAAAAGACAACGCCCTCCAGGTACTGAAGAAAAGGTTGAAGATCTCGAGTACAGAGCATGTTCAGTCATCCGAATTATTAGCATTACAAGAGGAGAAGGATAGGATTCATCAGGATATGATGGAGTATAAAGGTAAGACCATGAAATTGCAAGAAGAAAGAGACAAATGGGAAGTGGAGAGGAATGAGATAATAGCACAAATTTCATGGCTGAAAAGGGATCAAAATGAAGAAAAAGAAATCATGGAGGAACTAATGAGTCAGACTCCCACTGATGAGGACTTAGCTATTGTGAATATTGAAAAACCATTAAATGATTTTTATGCTGATGACCTACTAGTGCCCATGTCCCAAGTCAGCTTTGTTAACACTCAGAATGTACCCAGGTTGTAAAAGATAAATTCCAAGGTAACAACAAAACCACTTTTAGAAAGAAACTGGCTTTTCTTTTCGGAGAGGGATCTCTCGAATACATATTTAACAAGGCCAGATATAATTCAACACTAAAAAATTGTATAAATGGTTGAAACAATACACATAACCATTGGGCAATGGGGTCACATATACATAAAGATATCACAAAGACACATGCATAAGATTTTTATCAAAGGCAAGATAACCATTCCATCACAGTCATTCATTTAGTTTAGGTGAGACAGAAGAGACAATGAACAACCCATTAATATAGAGCATCAAAGATGAATTCTATATTAACTTTAGTGGAAAATATATAAAATATCTGAAACGATGATCAGAGCATAAACACTATGAATTCCAATCATTCAACACTGTGTTTTCAGATATGAAGAAAAATAGAATGAAGTGTTACACTGGAAAAAACAATCACAGAAAGAAGAGCAATACGGACTGTAATGTAAATGACGCAGGAATCTCTGATAACTCTTACGCATTCACTTTGTTATTCAAAAAATATATGTCTTCAGAGAAAACATTCAACAACAAGATGGGTTCCAACCCCCTTCATATAAAATAGATGCACTTATATACATAAAATCATTTCATCTTCCAAGAAGATTTATAACTGAATAACTGAATAATCAAAGTCTTGTAACTAAATTCCTAACTCCTAGGAATAAACTACTAGCTTTGATCCTAACAGATCATTAAGTTAAAATCAACTTGGTATTAATTCTTGCACATGATCTAGGAACTAGGAATCAAAATCATCAAAGAATTATTAACAAATACTCATGAATTGGAAATAAATGGAATACCGAATAGGTTTCCTCTCTGTATATTATATAAACAATAAAGGATTACAATTTCCATGCATAGCAATAGCTTAACTCCATGAAGAATTCGAATACCTAAGGGACAATTCGAATTCAGTGAGTGAGTCTAGCTTAACTGACTCTTTGCCATGCAATCTCACTCAGTTAATCACTTGACCAAAACCCTAATTGACTCACCAAACCCTAAATGAAGTTGGAGTGCAATAAATGACTGAATCTCAACTGAAGGAGATCAAACACATGTCATAGCAATCCAACCATCAAGTGCTAGTCCTGCATGACTCCAATGAACCCTGATGAGGTTAACTTAAGCTGAACTGACCATCAGAAGTTGATGGAGGCACCTTGTTAACTCCAGTTCATTAAATAATAATAAAATAATCATTAAATAATATATTTAATGAATGGAGGCGCCTTAACTGACTGTAACTGATTGGTTTAACTGATTGTAACCACCAGTTAATAGTTAGGTGCATTAATGTCACACATATCACCCCTGGAGTGCTCCAGTTAGCCTCCTTGATTGTAGGAGAAGGATAAGTTATCCTCCTTGACTGTAGGTAGGCGTGGGAGTGACTGGGATGATGGTAATTAATGCTCCACTGATGTCAATTAAACTTAGGATAGTGGTTTAACTAGGCCAATTTGACCGAAGGAGTGAGTATGAAGGTAAATGTCTCCAACACCCCCCCTTAAGCTATACTCAGGAAGAGTTAGAAAACATAGATGCATAAAATTCTAGGGCCCTAGAAACAAAGGCCATAGGTCACACTATACAATAAAGCAACTGAAACAATGCTCAAAACAAACTAAGTGAGGAAAAGAGGGAAAACGCAGTGGGAAAAAACCCCCCCTCAAGCTGAACACTGAAAGTAGTCTGGATCACCCTGATGAACTCACCCCCAACAGTGAACGGAGGTAAGTGAAATTCTTTTCTGAAAAGCTCTTGGTGAAGATGTCTGGAGGAATCTTCCACTTTGGAAGAAGAACAATGCACTCAACTGAATTAGAAATATAAATAGCTGCATGGTGAAAACTGGACCCATGTAGAGCAACTGAAATCATCTAAAGAGAGAGCAAAGTTTCTTGAGGATTCAAACCATGTGTGGAACAATCAAGAAACTGATATGTTGCAGCCCTGAATAGCAAACCATGATTGGTAAAATCAGCCCCAAATCTTAGGAGCAAGTGTCCATGTGGATGCAGAATGTCTTCCTCTTTACTAGTTCTGTGAGGAGATGAGCTTGTGACCCTGAGACTCTGGAGAGTGAATGATTGATCTCCATAATCTGATATATATTCTGAAATAGCTAATGAATCACAAAATAAAATATCAGAAACCTCATAAGAGGAAACTAACACCAAATCCCCATCAGCAAATTTGAAGAAGAATTGCGGTACTTGATTTTTCACACCGGTATTGGTGAGAGCAGCTACAAGCATGACTGAAAGCTCTTGGATTTTAAAATATGAAAAAAATAATATCAGATCATAATGTAAATCAGATCTAAATAAGTTCACAACAGATCCAAAACTATGAATTGAAATCAAATCCCCAGCAACAGTTTTGTAGGAGACTTGCGGTACTTGTTTCTTCACACCGTTGATGAGAACAGCTACAAGCAGTACTGAAGGTTTATGAATCTGAAATTTTGAACCAATAAATATCAGATCAGATCCAAATAATATCATATCAGATCCAATAAGGTTCATATCAGATCCATAATTATGGTCAACCGAGACGGTGGATGCACAGTTTTCTTCTTCTTCAAAATTCTGAATTTTGGTGCATGCAATCCTGCAGGAATTTGCTGGAAGATCTAGATCATGGGGAGCGAATGGATCACTTTGGTAATCTGATATTTCTTCCAAAATATCCAAGGTATCACATATTTGCAAACCAGCAGCAACATTAGAGGGAGAAAAATCAAATTTCTCTTCACTTTCGGAAGCAATTACTGGTAAATTTTGCACAGAATTCAAAGGAAAATCACTGGTGAATGTTTGCATGGAAGTGCAGCAGAGTTTTTCTTCAATATCAGAGATTCGAGTGTCTTTTTATGTTTCAGAAATATGAGAAGATGATATATCAGAGATCTCATGAACTTCCGGAGCATTAGGAGAAGGAGTCACTTCATGGAGACTTTCTTCAATTCGAATTGACTGTGTAGAAGATTATGCTTCATTTTCATCTTGAACAAATTCATTAGAGAGAGTAGTGGCTGAGAATTTTGAGTGAAGAACTCTTGTGGTGCTGGCTGCAATCTCCAAAGTACTATTATGATCCTCATTGTGCTTGCCAAAGGTTCTGTCCAATATTGGCCAGAAATTCTTTGGGTATTCAGCATAATTAGGAATAAGGTAGTACAAGCTATCATCAAGGGTCAGACACATTGATCCAAAATCTCTGTCAATGTCATTTAGCCAGTCATTCTCATTCTCATAAGTCTCTCTTCCGATTCCAATAGACACCTCATAGAGACCTCGTCTCTTGAGATATGCAATCATCTTCAACTTCCATTCCGAATAGATTGTGAATGGGGTGAGAAGAGGGATTGATGAGTCCATTCAAAGTTGTACCTGTTAAGACCTGCAAATCAAAACAAAAAAGGCACCGTAAGGTCGGACAGCTTGCACATTTAGGATTTCATCACACCCAGCATAGTCAATCAAGCAAGCTTGATCAACAAGTTCTTTACTTGGGATATTGAGTGGTAAGCCTTGGCTTCTGGTGCAGTGCTGGATTCTTGAGCTATTGCTCACTTTCCATGGAGAAATCTGTCAAAAATATTGTTCTTGAGAGATTGATCTTCATCCCGCCATAAGCTCTGATACCATATTAATTCTTGCACATGATCTAGGAACTAGGAATCAAAATCATCAAAGAATTATTAACAAATACTCATGAA
>LPNX010614668.1:44267-100017 GCA_001517045.1 Pseudotsuga menziesii
CACAGATCACCCCTAGAGTGCTCCAGTTAGCCTCCTTGATTGTAGGAGAAGGCTAAGTTAGCCTCCTTGACTGTAGGTAGGCGTGGGAGTGACTGGGATGATGGTAATTAATGCTCCACTGATGTCAATTAAACTTAGGATAGTGGTTTAACTAGGCCAATTTGACCGAAGGAGTGAGTATGAAGGTAAATGTCTCCAACACTTGGTAACATGGCCTCATCCAAGCAGCTCCTCCACGGGCGACACCTGTCTTCATGAATGAAGGATGTACTTCATTTTCCCGAATCTCTTTATGGCTCTCCATTGCTCCACGCTGGGAATATCATATTCAATCATTTCCCAGATGGACACTTCCAGCTCCATGTAGGCTTCATATGACACTTTAGGCAGCCTTCCTCTAATGATCAGGAACTTCTGCAATATCTTGAAATCCTCTGTCAATTTATCCATGATGACTTTCTGTGTCAGCCCCTTTTCCAGATCATCAAATTTGGAATGATCCATTCGGCATTGTACCAACAGGTTGTGATATTGCTCCTGAGAAAACATTCATCCATATTCATCCCAAAAGGAAGGAAGGCCATCTTAAAATAGTTCTTTGAAGGCCTGTTTGAAGTCATTAACCTGTGAGATCATTTCATCAGCTTTGTCCTGGACTGCCTTCATCAGATAATGCTTATGGATAAACTTTTTGGCCCATAGTACCATCGATATTCTGTCCTTTACTCCTATATCATGCAACCTTTGATATGTTAATGAATTTAAGAAATTTAGCGTGTTCTGGGCAGTAGCAAGGGGTTTCCTCTCCATAGTTTCATTTACTAACTTCATTCTTTGATTGGCCAGATTGATCAATATGCTTTGATCATCAACGAAGTTTAAATAGTGCCTGAATTTAGTAATTTCTATGGATAATGTATCCCAAATTATGTGTTTCTCCCCCTGGAGAGGACCCTTTCCGATGTTTCTTTCCTTCAATTCATTAAATTTCTTTTGTAGCTGATTTCTATCTTTCAATATTTTATTTTTATTCTCGTTCACTTTGGCTAACTTGGACTTGATCTTTTCATTTTCCACCTTTAACTCTTGTATTTCTTCATCCTTTAGGCTGACCTGGGACATGGGTACTAACAAGTCATCTGCAGAAAAATCATTTAATGGTTTCTCAATGTTTACAATAGACAGGTCCTCATCAGTGGGAGTCTGACTCATCAATTCCTCCATGATCTCTTTTTCATCGTTTTGATCCTTTTTCAGCAGAGAGATTTGCGATATCAGTTCACTTTGTTATGTTTCCCATTTGTCTTTTTCCTCTTGTAATTTGACAGCTCTTCCTTTATGCTCCGTCATCTCCTGGTAGATCTTGTCCTTCTCTTCTTGTACTATTAATAATTCGTATGATTGAACATGTTCTGTGCTTGGGATCTTCAACCTTTTCTTCAAAACCTGGAGGGTGTTGTCCTTTTCTTCCAACAGTCTTTTGATTGCTTGGGTGTTATCTCTTTCATTTCCTGAACTGATAATGTCTGCTTGTATATTTTTAATTTGAATGGCATTGGCCTTATTTTCAACTTTTTCATGTTTTAACTGAACTTCTAACTTGTCTACCAAAATTTGCAACTTATTGATTCTCATCATAGCTTGCAATAGATCTGAATAAATAATGTCACTTGTTTGCTTACGTAGCTGTATTTTGTCGGGTACACTAATATTGTCTAATCTTATTTCTATCTTTGACATCTTATTATCATTTACCATGGCCAATTTAAAGGTATTTATTTCTATATCCCTGGTAGAAATCAAAGAGGTTTTCGGATTATTCAAACTCCTTACCCGCGGGAGTAAATTCCTTGTCTCTTCTAGGGACTGTTATCGTTTCTTCATATAACTGGCCATGAGTTTCTCTTTGGACTTGAAAATTGGGCTTGATTCTGAACTATCCACACCTTTAAAAGAAAACTGATTTACCTGTACATATTTTGTTGGAACTAAAGCAACTCTCTTTAAATCTTCTGAAATCTCTTCACTTAAAACTCCACCAACTTGAAACAATTTTTCCTTTTTGTGTGACCCATCCTCATCCACTTCCATGCTTTCAATTTCAGACAGACTCCTTTTAATCAAAATTTTAGGACCCTCCATCACTTGAGATACTGCAACTGGTATAACACTTGTACTTTCATCAGATCTTGGAATTTCTGTAAAATGAGACAAATTGGCTGTCTCGCCCAGGCCTTCAATAACTTGGTGGTCAAATGGCTTGTTTTTGTTTGCCTGCTTTCTCAGGGAAATTATATGATGGGGATCATAATTTACCCTTGGCTCTTTTTGAAATTCCATGCTTCCCAACAATTTTTCTATAAACACCATGGCACCTTTACTTTTTAAAATAAAAGAACCAACTTTGAGAGGAAACTTGATATTTGAAGATTTCTTAAAGGCCCCAAAATGTTCTTCCTCTGAATGCAACCTTTGTCTCATAAACTCTAATGCAAAAATTCTTGGAGTAAGGAAAGCAGGTAACCTATAAGGCTCCCCAGTAAATCCATATATCCTCAAAACAGTGGAATCCTTAGACATGAACCAATATCTGACTCGATCCTCAGGTGAGGGCTGCATCATGCATTTCATCTCTTCTGAGACCTGGGGTAACATTTCATCAAATAAAATCTTGTATATTTCTGACATGATTGAATTTTCAAATTCAAACATGTTGATTTGCTTGGGCAAATCTGAAGAGAAGATGGTACTTAAAAACTGTAATTCGGTGACGTTTGAACATAGCAACATGTTCAACAAATAAGTTTGAAATTTGAAGAATCTGGCCTTTGGGAATTCACTCAATTGAAGATGTATCGCTTCTGCCAAGTATTCATCTAGACTGAATACATGAACTGACTGAGACTCAAAACTCAATGAACTTATTTTTAACAGAAAGCCCAGGATGACTTCATTTACATGACAATCATCATCGAAACCCAAGATTTGACAGACTAAGGACACCATTAATTGAACTTCATCTTTGAAAATACGACCATGGTATGGCAGGAAAAGACCATCTAATGACTGACCCTCTTTCAAAATGCTGGACAAGAATGTGCAACGAACTTCAGTTCCACAATTTTTGTACAATTCAGCAAGAATGGACTCGTTTACAGGTTCACGACTATCAGGGTAGCTGTCGGGAAAGTTTAGGTTGTCGCGGATGACCTTGGCATTAATTTTACAGAGTATCCTAGACGTGGACTGACTCACAATGAATCTCTGATAAGGGGAATAGTTAACTGTGCACCATTCTGTGAACTTAGGAAAATGCGAGGTTTGCTCGACAACAAAATAATATAAAAATGATTTACAAACATTTAGGACATCATTACCCTGTGAATTGTATTGCCACAACCTCTCTTTGCTGACTGATACACTTCCTATGGACAGGAAAGGGTCACACACTCCTATGTCCCTATCAACCAGATAGTCTTTTTTTGTCATCCAAATACGACTAAACCCTTCCAAATCTTTCCCTTGGTCCATAATTCAGTCAATAATGGCAATTAGATGGATGAATTTCGGGCGTTTGAGCCTTACATGTTATTGTGGCTG
This sequence comes from Pseudotsuga menziesii, assembly GCA_001517045.1. Classification (NCBI taxonomy): domain Eukaryota; kingdom Viridiplantae; phylum Streptophyta; class Pinopsida; order Pinales; family Pinaceae; genus Pseudotsuga; species Pseudotsuga menziesii. The sequence goes on from LPNX010614668.1 coordinate 47,868, forward strand.
CATGTGTTCGAAATTGACTATAGAGGTTGACGAGCATGCAGGTCATTTTTCATTCGTCCGGCACCAATAAAATAATACTTGAGCAAGTCAACTTTGTTTATATAGGACCCCACTCCAGAGGCCCCCCTTCAGTGGTTTCCACCAAACCGCTTTTACCTCCGGAATGCACCATAATCGACCACGTGTCCCATGGTTTCCATTCCGCTACCACCTTTTATCTCCAACTACCGTGCAACTTCCCATTCTGGATCCATCCATGATCATCGATGTAATTCACCTTTATTTCCCAGCTGTCGGATCAAGCGACACGTACCCAATTCCGCCGGGCTCCTTCATTTTATCAAGCGTGCAAGTCTACTGGGTAGAGCTCACAATGACCGTAGATTTCATCGAGCTAGATCGACGACCATTGATCTTCACATCTCATCAAATGTCCAGTAAGTATTTATCCTTCTTGCATCTTTATAAAGCGGACATGCTATAAACCGTCGATTTCCATTTCCTCGCTTTGCACCATTGGATCCCGTGACACTTCACTACTTACTCGTCCTTTGTCACACCTTTATACCATAATATTTAACCAAAGTTTGACAAGAAACCATTATTTCTTTTTTATCATGGTCCCTTTGAGCCTCTGCTAGGTAGGGTTTTTAACAACTGGCTCCATCTGGGGATGATATCCTCCCTACTAGGTATCAAAGAACTTGTAGACCAGGTGCCTGTCTTTAATCTTTCCTAATAACTTCTAGAGAACTTATCTTTTGTTTTTCATAAATATATTATTTTTATTTTTAGAAAGGAATGGCATGCCTCTTGAATCTTAGGGCCTTCACCACGGGCTTCAAATACTTTCGGCCTACCATCCGTATTGACTTGTAAAGAAAATAAGTATTTACAGGCTATAATACAAATTTTAACTTCCTCATTAGGACAGGTAATGTTTCATATACCTTCCATTGACAGGGTTACTATCCAGAGGAACCCCGTTCGGATATTCTAGCAAACATGCATTTTGTCCTCTGTATCCAGCAACAACATACGAACCTACCCACATATGATCAAATTTCCCATGTTTGTCTTCTTTAGGAGAATCCCACTTCAAGACCAAATCATCAATCTGAAACTGTTCTTCTTTGATTCTCCTGTCAAAAGTATTTTTCATTTTTTCCTGATGTAACTGCACCTTGTCATAAGCCTTATTTCTTCGCTCTTCCAGCTCAATAATCTGATTTATCCTCCTTTGCATGTGATTTGGTTCTTGTTGATCCTGAAAATATATCATAACTAGAACACCTAACGACGCTGTAAAAACAACTTCAGTTCCATACACCATATGGAATGGAGACATGCCAATCGCGCTTTTGGTACTAATCCTGTCAGCCCATAGAGCATACTTGAGCTTGGTGTGCCAGGACTTTTTATTATCTTCCAACAACTTTCTGATGATCCTTACTAAGCTCTTATTCGAAGATTAAGCTAACCCATTTCCTTGCGGATAATAGGCAGTTGAATGATTGAGACTTATATGGTACTTGTGACAGAAATCAATCATTTTCTTGGATTTAAAAGCAGCTGCATTGTCTATTACTATTCTTCTAGGGCATCTGAATCGAGCCAATATATTTTCCTCAAGAAAATCCATGATTATAGCTTCAGTGGCTCTTCTGGAGGGGATAGATTCAATCCATTTTGTAAAATAATCTGTAGCTATCAGAATCCATTTGTGTTGTCCCAATGAATTGGGGTTTATTTCGCCAATAAAATCCAAACCCCACTGCTGGAAAGGAGCTTCTACTGTTATTGGATTCAAAGGGAGAGGAAGCACTTTCCTCTTTCCGTAAAAAATTTGGCATTGGTGACACTTACTGGTTTCTTTATACACATCTGAAAATAATGTAGGCCAATAATAACCTGCTCTTAGAATTTTGTTTGCAGTCACTTTCCAAGAATGATGTCCTCCACAATCCCCTTTATGAAATTCTTTGACTGTATGCTGAGCTTCATTCTCTAAAAGACAGTTTAGTAACACACCTCCAGGGTCCTTCCAATAAAGATACTAATTTATAATACAAAACTTGGTAGCCTTCAATTTTATGGATCTCTCCCTTGACTTACTTAATCCTTTCGGTGCTTGTAAATTTCGAAGGACGTACACGATATCAAAATACCATGGAGATGCCACAAAATCAGCCACTACTTCCACTTCTCTATCCAACTGATTAACCTAGTGAGATAGGAAATTGATTTGTAAAGCCTCACAATTTGAATTGGCCATCATCTTTGCTAATCCTTGTCCCCTAACCAGCTTAGTAGGCTTTATTTCTATGTCATATTCCAGTAATGTATCTATCCATTTTTCCCGTCTTCCTTCTGGATCAGGTTGTGTCAAGATTCCCTTTACTGCAGCCATTGGAACATGTGTAATTATATCTGAATGTAGAATATATACTCTGAAATCCTTCAATGCTTTGACTAAAGCATATGCTTGCTTCTCCATGATGTCATATTTTAATTATCCATCCCTCAACATCTTGCTAAAAAATTCTATAGGCTGTTCCAAGTTCTCATTATTCTTCTGCAATAAAACTGCTGCTATAGTATTTTCTGAAGCATATGGAAACACTGAGAAATCTTTGGTAAAATCTGGGCTCACCAACACCGGAGCATCTGATATTGCTTTCTTAATTTCCCAAAAAGACTTTCTAGCTTCAACATTCCATGGCACAATTCAGAATGCATTAAATTTCTTAAATTCATTAACATATAAAAAATTACAAGATATAGGAGTCAAAGACAGAGTGACAATGGTACTGTGGTAAAAAAGGTTTATTTATAAACACCATCTAATGAAGACAGTACAGGACAAGGCTGATGAAATGAGCTCACGTATTAATGATTTCAGACAGGTTTTTAAAGAATTATTTGAAGATGGCCTTCCTTCCTTTTGGGACGAGGAGGGACGACTGTTTTCTCAAGAGCATTATCACAGCCTGTTGGTGCAAAGCCATATGGATCACTCTAAATTTGATGATTTGGTAAAGGGGATGACGGGAAGGTCATCGTAGATAAGCTGACAGAGGATTTTGAAATATTACAGAAATTTCTGATCATCAGGGGAGGGTTTCCTACTGTATCTTATGAAGCTTACATGGAGCTGTAGGTGTCTATTCGGGAAATGATTGAGTATGATATTCCAAGCACGGAGCAATGGAGAACCATAGAAAGATTTGGAAAAACAAAGTATATCCTTCATTCATGAAAATAGGTGTTGCGCGCTGAGGAGCTGCTTGGACGAGCCTTGTTACCGAGTTGATTTTAATTAAATGATCTATTAGGATCGAAGCAAGTAGTTTATTCCTAGTAGTTAGGAATATAGTTACAAGACTTTGATTAAGCATGTTATTCAGTTATAAATCTTCTTGGAAGAAGAAATCATTTTATGTATATAATTGCATTTACTTTATGTGATGGGGGTTGGAACCCATATTGTTGTTGAGTGTTCTTTTGAAGACATATATTTTTGAATGACAAAGTTGAATGAGTGCGGGTTATCAGAGATTCCTGCGCTATTTACATTACAGTCTGTGTTCCTCCTCCTTTGTGATTGTCTTTTCCAGTGTTACACTCCATTTTGTTTTCTTCATATCTGAAACTTAGTGTTGAAGGGTTAGAATTCATACTGGTTATGCCCTAATCATCGTTTCAGATATTTTATAAATGTTTCTGCTAAAGTTAATATAGAACTCATCTCCTGATGCTCTGTATTGATGGGTTGTTCATTATTTCTTCTATTCCACATGAATTAAATGAACGACTGTGATTGAATGGTTATATTGCCTTTGATAAAATATCACGCATATGTCTTTGTGATATCTTTATGTATATGTGACTCCATTCCCCAATGGTTATGTGTATTGTTTCAACCATCTGTATAATTTTCGAGTGTTGATTTATATCTGGCCTTGTTAAATCTATATTTGAGAGATCCCTCTCTAGAAAGAAAAGCCAGTTTCTTTCTAAAGTGTTTTTTTGCTGTTACCTTTGGATTTACCTTTGCAACCTGGGTACATTCTGAGTGTTAACAACATAGATGAAGAAGGGAACCTAAGGATTGTAAGAGGCATTCCAAAGGTGATTTATGTCAGGCATATTTCAACAATGTAGCTGAAGAAGTTATGTAGGAAAGGTTGCAGATTGTATGCAAACCATGTTTCGGAGACAACAAAGACTGAAACTACTAGCTTGGAAGACTATCATGTACTGCAAGAGTTTAGGGATGTGTTTCCTAATGAAATTCCAGGACTTCCTCCAAAGAGGGACATTGATTTCACCATTGAACTAGTTCCTAGAGTAGCACCAGTTCCCAAGACACCCTACAGGATGAGCACACTAGAGTTTCTAGGGTTGAAGATGTAGCTCCAAGAGTTCTTGGAAAATAAGTATACCATGCCAAGTGTGTCTCCTTGGGGAGCACTAGTTCTGTTTGTGAAAAACAAAGATGGTCCAATCAGGTTGTGTATTGATTATAGAAAGTTGAACAAAGTTACTATGAAGAATAAATATCGTTTACCTTGACTTAATGACCTTTTTTATCAAATGAGAGTACTAAAGGTATTTTAAAAGATTGACTTGATGTCTGGTTACAATCAGGTAAGAACCAAGGATGAAGATATTCATAAGACAACCTTTAGAACAAGGTATGGATATTATGAGTTTGTAGTGGTACCATTTGGTCTCACAAATGCACCAGCTACATTTATGTGTCTCATGAATAGTGTTTTCAGCAAGTATTTGGACAACTTTGTTCTTGTCTTCCTTGATGACATTCTTATTTATTCTAAGAATGAAGGAAAGCATGAAGAACATTGGAGACTCATATTGGCTTTGCTAAGGGAGCATCAACTGTATGCAAAGTTGAGCAAATGTCATTTCTATAGAGATATAATTCATTATTTGGGTCACATCATCTCAACAGAGGGCATATCTATGGACCCTAAAAAGATTGAGGCCATCATGAATTGGCCAACCCCAAGAAATGTGACAAATGTAAGGTATTTTATGGGACTTGCAGGATACTACAGGAGGTTCATTGAAGGATTCTCCAAAGTTTCACATTCTATCGCTTCTTTGCAAAAGAAGGGGATAAAGTTTGAATGGGCACCAAGGTGTGAGGAGAGCTTCTAGCAGTTGAAGAATATTCTTACAAGTGCACCAATTCTAAAAATTGCAGACCCAGAAAAATACTTTGTGGTGTGTATTGATGCATGTAATCAAGGTCTGGGAGGAGTGCTTATGCAATACAATCACGTGGTATGCTATGAGTTAAGAAAGTTGAATGAGCATGAGAAGAATTATGCTACTCATGATCTAGGACTTGCAACCATAGTACATGCTCTCAAGATGTGGAGACATTACTTAATGGGAAGAAAATTTGAGCTAAGGACAGACCATTGTGGTCTGAAATATTTGTTTGATCAGCCAACTTTAAATGCTAGGCAAGCTAGATGGCTGGAGTTTTTATGTGAGCTTGATTTTGAAATCAAACACATAAAAGGAAAATAAAATAAAGTGGTTGATGCACTCAACAGAAAGGTGCATGAAATGCATGTGGCATCTCTTAGTATTTTCCAATAAGATTTGAGACAACATATTGTTAATCATGGTGCTGAAGATGAAACTTTATGTGCAGATAAAGGACAAGTTGCAACAAAAAAGTCCTAAAAAGAATTATGAAGGATATAAGTTGGACGAACATGTACTTCTTACCTATAATAACATAATTTACATTCCAAGTGTAGCAGATTTGAGGAGAGTTATTATGGATGAAATCCATCAAGCTCCATATTCTGGTCACCCAAGATATCAGAAGACAATTGCTACAGCCAGAAAGGAGTATTTTTTGCCAAGAATGAAAAAGGATATTGCTGTGTATATTGCTAAATGCATGAAATGTAAGTAGGTGAAGGTTGAGCATCAACACCCAACAGGTTTGTTGCAGCCTTTGCCAGTTCCAGAATGGAAATGGGACGTTACTTCCATGGATTATATTACAGGATTTCCAATGACTTGGAGACAACATGATTCCATCATGGTTGAGGTTGACAATTTGACAAAGGCATCACATTTTATACGGGTTAAGCACACATACAAGACTGATGCCATTGCAAAAATATTCATGAAGGATATTTTAAGATTGCATGGATTGCCTACGGAAATAATTTATGACAGGGATCCCAAGTTTACTTCCAACTTTTGGAAGGGTTTGTTTGCATATTTTGGTACCAAGCTGAACTTCAGCATTTCCTACCATCCTCAGATTCATGGGCAGACATAAAGAGTAAATCAGGTGCTTGAAGGCATGCTTCGCATGTATGTGATGGACAAACCGTCCAAGTGGGAAGAATATTTACTCTTTGTAGAATTTGCATATAATAATGGACAACAAGCATCATTGGGAATGAGTCCATATGAAGCTCTATATGGAAGAAGGTGTAGGACACTAGTGACTTGGGATAATCCAGTAAACAGGATTGTGCTTGGTCCATATTTGCTCAAGGAAATGGAGCAAGAGGTTGCAAAGATCAGGCAGAACATAAAAGAAACCCAGGATAGACATAAGAGCTATGCAGATAAGCATAGACTGCAAAGATAGTTTAGTGGTGGGGATCATGTTTACCTCAGTGTGAGGCCCAGGAAGAGTTCCTTGAAGCTTGGAAGTTTTGCCAAGATGTCACCTAGATATTGTGGGCCTTTTGAAGTGCTTGAAATAATAGGGCCAGTTGCATATAGAATTGCATTTCTTGCTAGCACTAGAGCTCATAATGTTTTTCATGTTTCTTTGCTTAAGAAATATGTACATGACCCTAACCATGTGATAAATTGGGATGTGATTCAGGTTGAAATCGAGGGAGAGTTCCAAACCGATCCATTATGCATCCTCGACAGGAAGGTCACAGTTCTTTGGAATTGAGTTGTTGGACAAGTAAAGGTGAATTGGAAGCACTACGGTCCTGATGAGGCTTCATGGGAGCTGGAGGATGCCATGCAATTGGCACATCCAATTTTGTTCAATTTTGTAAAGCACCAAGGATAGTGCTAATGACGGGGGTGGGGAATGTAACACCCCGTTTTTGACCCCATGGTATTGAAATTATACATGATGTATATATTGTATTTGAATAATTGCTAGGAGCTCAATGCCAAGGCCCTGCCACTAATTTGGTGTTTTGTTGTATAGGTGATCAAGGTTGATACCTATGGTTCTTGTGTTGGTCATGCACAACATATTTTGGACACCGTGTAAAGACACAATTTAATAAAATACCATAGCTAGCTATGCATTGCAACGTGAGAGAGATGGGGGCATAATTTCACAAGGAATAGGGAGGGGAGTTAGTCAAACACCTGAGCCATAGGGTAAGACCAAGTGTCAATCGGGGAGCCCATAAACCCTCAGCTACATTTATGTCCTCTGTCCTCAATCATTATATCCTTCTAGAAGTTGGATGAGGCAGCTAATTCCTTGGGCAGAGCAAGGCATGGTAGTCAGTTTCATGATCGAGCTTGCCTGTAGCCTGTAGTCTGGGAAGCCATGTTCTAGCTTCTGCAGCAAGTAAGCACATGGATGCGTGCCAGTCTGTCCTTCCCTAAGTTGAGAGAAGGTTATGTTGTGGATCTGATTTGTGGTTGATTATTATCCACCATTATGCAATTATTCGTATGCGCTATGCATTATTCCCTCAACCGTAGTCACGATTTGCTCTGAAGGAGGATATTGTTCATTGTTCATGATCCTGAGTTAGAAAAGTGGTTGCTCAGTGTGGTTCAACATTCCATATAGTTTTCTACAAGTATTTTTCTTTTATGATACCCTAGTTGATGGGTTACAGTGTTCTTCTGAACTATAGAATGGTGTTAAACCCTGTTTCTCTGTGTTACATAGTGGAACCTGTGTTGCTGTGTCTCCCTATGGTTTACTATGTTGTGTACCCTGGTTTTGGGGTCTGAAATGTGTGCAAGGATTAGGAGTGGAAGAGACACCGAATGGGATTGATAAACCTAGTACAGAGTGGAACCTCATGAAAAGGTAAGAGTGGCTGGTGAATCTTTCTCTACATGCCCTGAAGAGAACTGGAAGGGAAGGTATAGCTCGAGGGACTATGTAGCAGCGAAGGAGATACTTCCTTGTGTTGGGGTGCAGGTGATGTGGATGCCAGGATAGATAGATCTTATGGAGGTGTCCCTAGCTCTTGAGTGAGCCACTAGCTTATCCATTGTACCTTTCCACTATTCTAGCAGCCTGATAAACCCAATTGTATATTTTCTTGTATGGGCAGCCTGATAAACCCAATTGGACATTGGCTTGGCTGTGTCTTGTTATGCATTTGACCATTTGTGACCTTGGATGGACAACCTGTGAAACCCAACTGTTATTTTCCTTGGTTGAATAGCCTCTGAAACCTAGTAGTGAGATGGCTTGGCTGAGTGCCTGATAAACCCATTTGTTGGCTTGGATGGTCCTTCATGCAATTGTTGGCTTGACTGTGTTCAATCTATGAAACCCAACTATTTGCTGGCTTGGCTATGTAGCTTGTTAAACCCAGCAATGTTTTGTCTTGTTAACTACATCCTGATAAACCCAACAGGGAAGGGAGTTAATTCCCACAATTTTACTTGTACTTAGTTAGGGTGGCATAAGAGGAGAATGGTGGAGATTGAAAAGGGCAAAATTCTAGATCATGTGAGGTATATGGATGACGCAATGAGAATCTCATCTTGGTATGATCCCCGAATGAAAGTTCCATTTATATGGTTTTTAGGAGGAATATGATATTATTTGTAGCATATTGTATGAGCAGAATGGTAACTATGGACGTCATAGACTCATAGCATGCATTTGATAATGATGAGGTGGTGGACATGGCCCCTAAGTAGTGAGCACACTACCTCAAAGGGAGCAAAGGATCCAAGCCAAAAGGAAAGAAGACTGAGCATCATTGCAATTTTTGTGGGAAATATAATCATGATGGATCTAAGTGTTTCAAGAAGATGGCAGCCTTGGAAGCAGCAATGAAGAAGCACCACATCAACCTAGATTAGTCTTCAGAATCTACCTCTCATGGACATGCACTTTGTGCTTCTGGTTACTCTTATACTGCATATTCTTCTTCTACTTCAAATGAATGCCAAATTTATTCTGGAGCATCTTATCATATGGCTAAGGATCAAACCATCTTTTCTACTATGCATGAATGTAACACCAAGCAAATATTTGTTGGTGATGATAGATCTCTAAGTGTTATAGGATATGGAACAGTTTTAGTAGAAAATGGTCATTTAAGTGATGTACTATGTGTTCCAAAAATTTCTTGCAATTTGTTATCAGTCTATCAAATTACTCATTCATGTGAAGGTAAAACTGTGATGTTTACCCCTCACCAAGTTGTAATAAAGGATTTTAAAAATACTCAAAATGTCCTTGCTACTGGAACTACTGATGATATTACCAGGTTGTACAAATTTAACAACTTTGGGTCATCACCTTTTCCTTCAGTTTTTGTTACTCATAGTGATAACTTGAGCAATCTTTGGCATGAGCGATTTGGTCACTTAAATTATCGCTCATTGCAACAAATATATAAAGAAAATATGGTGACTGGTCTTCCGATGGTATCTTGCAAGGATGGTGTTTGTTCTGGTTGTGTACTCGAAAAACAACATCGGGACAGTTTTGGCAAACGTGCATCTTGGCACGCCTCGGTTCCCTTGGAGCTCGTGCATAGTGACTTGTGTGGTCCTCTTCCATCTCCTTCCTTTTTTGGTTTCAAACATTTCTTAACTTTCATTGATGAATACTCCAGATGCACTTGGGTTTACTTCCTAAAACTTAAGACCGAAGTATTTAACATGTTCTTGTCCTACAAGGCCCTTGTTGAAAAAGAATCTGGTCATAAAATTATTAAGTTAAGATCTAACAATGGAGGAGAATAGTTAACAACAAGTTCACTACTTTCTGCACTGAACAAGGAATCCAACAACAACACACTATTCCATATACACCACAACAAAATGGGGTAGCTGAATGGAAGAACCGCACTTTAAAAGAAATGGCTAATTGTGTGATCCAATCTAAGGGACTAAGTCTTCAATATTGGGCTGAGGCCATAAATTGTGCAAATTACATAGTTAATCACACACCCACTAACGTTTTACAAGGTATAACACTGGAAGAAGCATGGATTAAAATTAAACCAAATGTAAGTCACTTTTGTGTGTTTGGTTGTGAAGCATGGGCTCACATTCTGGATGAAAAATGGAAAGCATTGCATCCTAAAAGTGAAAAGTGCATATTTTTTGGATATTCTAAAGATGTAAAAGGTTATAGACTTCTTCAACCACATTCTCATGATATAATCATTAGAAGAGATGTTAAATTTGATGAAAATCTCTTGGCCTATGAGCCTAACTTAGCGGGTGTGCCATCTTTGGCCTGCCAGCCTGATTCGGCAATTGTGCCTTCTTCTTCTTCTTCTTCCAACTTCCTTGACAGGTTTCTAACTCTAGTTTTTTATGATGTCAGTGAGGATAAAAATCCACCTCTACCTACTCATGTTCCTCCAATTTCACTAGCACCAATACTTCCTCAATGGGTCCATTCAACATGCGAAGCAGGTGGTGATCTTGCCGGTGATCCTAGAGATCAACGTCGAACTCGTTCTCAATTTTAGCAATCCTCTTCTATTTTGGCTCATGTTTCAAAGAATCCTGATCCAGAAACTTTTACAGATGCTTCAGGAAATCCAGATTGGGATGCAGCTATGGATGAAGAATATTGTTCCTTAATGACGAACGGTACCTGGGATCTTGTTCCTCTTCCAAAAGGAAGAAAACTTGTCAGATGTAAATGGGTCTACAGAACTAAGTATGCATCAGATGGAAGTGTTGAAAAACTTAAGGCAAGGTTAGTTTCCAAAGGTTTTTCCCAAGTTGAAGGGATTGACTACAATGAAACCTTTGCTCCTGTCGCAGAAATTAACTCCATCTTCCTTGTTCTTTCCCTTGCAGCCTTACATAACTAGGAAGCCCATCAAATGGATGTCAAGTCTGCCATTTTACATGGTGATTTATAGGAGGAAATTTACATGGAACAACCTCCTGGATATGTTTAGGATAAATCTAGCCTTGTCTGTCACCTTAAGAAATCCTTATATGGCCTTAAGCAAGCTCCTAGAGCTTGGTATGCCAAAATGGATATCTTTCTCCTTGACACAGGTTTTTCTAGATGCCATTCTGATCCCAATGTCTATACCAAGAATGTAGGAAACCATCTCACCATACTTGTTCTTTATGTTGATGATCTTATCCTTACTGGTAGTGACCCTAAAATTTTAACCCATGTGAAATACAGTCTTAAGCAAAACTTTGAAATGTCAGACTTAGGACATTTGCATTATTTTATTGGTCTCCAAGTCTTGCAAACCAAAGAAGGAATATTTCTTTCCCAGTCTAAGTATGCTTGTGACCTTCTTCGTCGCTTTCACATGGAAGATTGTAAACCAGCCCCTTCTCCCTTCCAGTATGGAGTCAACATTTCTACCACTTGTACTTCCCCTGAAGTAGATGCCACCTTATATTGTCAGCTTGTTGGTAGTCTCTTATACTTGACTCATTCCCATATTGTCCTTTCCTTTGTCGTTGGTCGTGTTTCCTGTTATATGCAAACACCTCATGAAAGTCACCTCCTTGACAATGGGTATGTCAGGTGGATACTCCACACTTGGACATCTAATGGTTCTTGAACTTGACACAAGAATATCCATTGTAGAAAGCTTTAGACACATCGAGTTGCAGACAATTATTTTGCTCAAGAAACTTCAAACTTCAGTGCAATGAGGAAACTGACTTACATTTGGAGGTGAAAGAGATATATGCATGCGGTAAATCGACCAATCATTTGGGTCACTATTATGACCTAATATGCAATAAATTGAAAAATGTAACAACTAACCCCTTCACACGTTGAAATATTTTCGGCCATTTATTACAAAGAACCATTAAATCCATCACTTAGTTCACCATAAAAACAAGCAATTAATATGTGTTAATTATGGACTTGAAAGAATTTCACGCCGCCAAAATCTACTACGGCCGAAATTTAACTGAGACAAAACATGAGCTTGCGACATAAATTTAACTTGCGGCACACCATACACATACTTCAAAGGGCAATTTCAAATTTATATAAAATATATCGACAAAGAAGAAAAATTTTCTTTTGGTTTTCTTGCTATGCACAAGTTCAATCAATAGTACTGACTCATTCAAGTGAAGTACGACTATCCCTATAATATTTTACCTGACTCCCATTTACAAACCCATCGAAGGGTGTACCATCTAATTTTTGTAATTGAACTTAACCTCCATCAATAACATAAGTGACAACATATGGTCCCAACCAATTTGAACGGGGCTTACTAGGATGTTTTAAAAACTTACTGTCGTAGAGAAGAAAAAATTCACCTGGATGGAATTATTGAACTTAATGTGCGGTCATGCCAATCCTTTTGTCGCTCTTTCTTGACTCCTTGATGATAGCCTGCAATGAAATGATATTCTTCCAAATGTAGCAACTGTGATAATATTTATTCGATCGCACCCACATCTGTCATCTCAATAATTGTAGGTATTCTTAGAGTGGGTACAATATATTCCATTGGCATAACAACCTTCTTCCCATAAACTATTCAGAATGGAGTGTGACCTGTAATTTTCTTACATGTCGTGTGATAAGCCCACAAAACCACAGGTATTTTATGATCCCAGTCATCATGATTTGCATTACATATCTTAGTTTTTGAATGCTCTAAAATTTTGTTGAAGGATTTGAGAACTCCATTTTCTTGTGGATGGCATGGCGTTTCCTTCCTATGTTGGATCTGAAATCCTTCAGTTAATTTCTCAATCAATTGATTAACAAAATTTGTGCCCTGGTCACTTACTAAAATTTTTGTACAACCAAACCTAGCCACCAAATGGTCGAACAAAATCCTAGAAGCAGTCACTACATTACAATCTATGACTGGTGCTCCTTCATCCCATTTGGTTAAATAATTTGTTGTAGTAATTATATACCGCACACCTATCTATTTACCTGGTGGATTAATAGGAACCAAAAAATCGACAACCCATTTATTGAATGCCTACAAAGAAACCTGTGGTACCAGTGACATTTCATCTTGTCGATATGGTTTTCCTATGTGTTGGAAAATATCACAACTTCTATAATAATCCATAGCATCTGTATGAAGGGTAGGCCACCATAATACTGCCTGTAAAAATATTGTGCACTGTCGCTTTCCCTGCATAGTGCCCCCCTTCTATGCCAGCATGAGATTTATTCAACACTAGCGGTCGCTCATGTTCCAAGACATAGCGACAGAGTATCTCATCTGGTCCCATATTATATAACAACCAAACTATCAACTAAAAGTTTGTATATTTTACGACCAATTGTTTCTTCTGTGTTGTGTTGAATCCTTCTAGTGCACTCCCTGTTGCTAGGGTTTTACCCCTAGCTTGTGTGAATGAGCACCTACTAAGGACAATGGATTCCTTAGTAGCAGTTCAATAATAAGTGAAATAAAAGATACTAAACAATAATGAAAATTAATCTAAACATGTTCATGAAGCAAAACAGTAAAAAGTAAAGAATGAATTTATTGATCTGACCTCCAATGTGGAGGTTGGTGAAGCCCATTGCGCTGATCCGAGAGGTTGCTCCGAGCTCCAGCTGCTCCTTCTCTTTCTCCAATGGTGGAAATGGGCCAAAAGGGGGCTCTCACGGTGAAAGTAGCTCAATGGTGAGCTAGGGTTTCAAGAGCAATTTTGGCAGAGGCAGGATACTTGTGATTGTGGATTTTGAATAAGGGGTCTCCATCACTTATTTATAGTGGTGGAGTGCTGGTTTAGGGTTAGGGTTTCAGATGTTTAGGGTTTTTTCCTCCTTTTCCTCATTATTTTATATTTTTTCTTCCTTTTTGGAGGAATTTTGGATATTTTTTGGAGGAAAAGAGGGTTTTATGGCCTTTTGGAGGCATTTTAAGCCTTTTGGAGGATTTTTAGATGGTTTTATGGGTTTTTGATGGAAATATGGTAGGAAAATGGACAAATGAGCCATGTAATGGGGCAGATGAGGCAGTGAACCCTTTTTGGGTGTTAACAAATTGCCCCCTGATGTGCAAGGGTAGGAGCTCATCGTATGGCTGATGGACATCATAAGTCATATTTGTTTTTCCTGGGGTGTGGAGAAGAGAAGGAGCCAACTGGAGCCCGGAACATCGATCTCGAACCAACTGCAAGGACTGAAAAGTACATAACCTCAATAATGGATGAGGAATTATCTGATCATCTGGACGAGGCGGGCATACCCATGCTCGTATCAATATACATAAAAATAACTGTGAGGCCCGAAAAGGGGGACCTGTAGGATACATAGAAATCCACTGTGTATATCATAAGTGTCCAGAGGGGACACAAATCTGGAACATACTGCTGGGCTGACCATGTCTGAGCTGAACAACTGATGCACTGGAATGACAGCAGTGCTACTGAATGTGGTTCCAAAGGAACTAATGAGCTGCTGGATTAAAGTGACAACGGTCATACTTGCAATGGTACACTGATATAGAACTGAACTGGGTACTCAAGGAAGCATGGAACTGGATGGCTTCCTAATACAATCGCCAACACAGCCCGGACATCCATGGGGACATATAATTGGTTGCTCCAAAGTGACTCACCAATGTACTAGAGTCAGGGGAAATCTGGGGTCTTCGACACATAATGAAAAGGATATACATCCTGCGCGATTCTCAACGATGCGATTAAGGTGCTGAAGTCGAGCATGTGAGAAACAACTATTCGGAGAGGCAATGATAACTCCTCCACAAATGGTCCGTAGGCACTCACCACAGATGGTGATGGGTCCAAGGTGCAGGGGCCTCTAGGTCTATCCTCTGGAATAGAGGGGCTGTCATCGACAGAGGGAGACCTGCAACTATCAAGGCAATGATGTTTCCTTGACAGGAGAACGAGGTAAAAAACCGAACTGTGGTAGTACTGAGGGCAGGAGTGATAAACTGGGGGGAATAACTGTGCAAGTAGAGTGGGTGGACTCCAACTTCCTTTGTTCAGAGTATGATGGCGGAGATGATCGGGCAGCATATGAGACTGACTGGTGGTAAAGGGATCATAGCGGTATAGGATCTGAGGGTGAAAGAGCCGAGGGAGACTCAAGCTGTGGTAAAGTGGCAGGAGATTGCAGAATACTCTGAACAAAGGCGACCTGATTGGGGGTGCTGCCGAGAGGATTGATCATAGCGCTAAGAGGCACGGGGGGACTTCTTCATGGGTTAGGGAACTAGAAGAAGTGTGGATATAAAATGGTACTGTCATGTGGATTTTACGAGCCCAGGACAGTTCATGCTCGTGGTTGCTTTCAATTTTAAGGAGTCTGAAAGCAAATAAGAAGACTCTGAAGTAATGGAATGATACTGTCGTGTGGATTTTACGAGCCCACGACAGTACATGCTGGTGGTTGCTTTCAATTTTAAGGAGTCTGAAAGCAAATAAGAAGACTCTGAAATGATGGAATGGTACTGTCATGTGGATTTTACGAGCCCATGACAGTTCATGCTCGTGGTTGCTTTCAATTTTAAGGAGTCTGAAAGCAAATAAGAAGACTCTGAATTAATGGTCAGGCAAGGAGGAAGTGTTCAATCAAGGAATATTTATGATGACCAGGATTGAGGGTGGGGGGAACACTGGTGGGCCTCCTTGCGGGGTGAATGAATGGTGGAAAAATAACGAAACATTTGCAGTATGACAGGAGTGGATGGCTCATGTAAAAAGTGTGAAATAATCTGATGACGGTCGATGTGGCGCGCAAATTGATGCGGCAAGGTGTAGGGACGCACTGTTGAAAATGTACCAAGTGAGAGCGAGAAATGATCTCAAGCATCATCACGAGCTCGGAAAAATGAATCCGGCGATATAAAAAGTGTTAAAAACGGAGAGGGGCCGAAGTGGCGCGCAAACCGAGGTGCCTATTGGTATCGAAAAAATGGGCAAAAAATGGTGTAGCACAAAATAACGCAACGAGGTGACCATTGTGATGGTTTCGTCGTGCTGATTCCAATGGTGGAAATGGTTCTGAAAACGGACTCCGTCTGGGTTCAGAATGGCTAAACAAGAGAAAAGTCAACAGACTATAAATAGTAAGTGGGCCCAACATGACATGTGTCATTTGACTAGTGGATGTTGACTCGTGATCGTAGTGGACCAGACCTGAGGTGTCATTTCTGGACGATCTGACCAGTCGATTGCGGAGTCGGGAGATACAGGTATTCCGTTAAACTCATACCTGCATTATTTTTGGGTTTGGGGGGGGGGGTAGTGGGTCCCAGGGGATGATTTGTACGGTCCACGTGGGTGGACCACGGGTTAGGGGGTCGAAATCCGCGGTTGGCGACCGTGGGTTTAGGCTTGACATCCGCGGTCGGAGGCCGCGGCTGTAGGCCTGATAGCCGCAGTCCCGGCCGCAGCTGTAGGCTTGACAGCCGCGGTCGAAGACCGCGGCTGTAGGCCGGACAGCCGCGGTCGGGGGCCGAGCTGTTCTGGGTTTTTTTTTTTTTTTTTTTTGGATGAAAGGGAAGGTCGATTATTTTGGGATGAGTCTGATGAGACTTCGTTGTGTGATTGACAGGATGCCGCAGGTGCTATGGAGGGAGCGGGAGATACCGGATGATATTATGATCATCGTCTGAGAGGACCGTCGGGTGCGGTCGATGCTGGGGTTGTTCGGACTATTGAAGTTCCCGCATATACCTATTATTTGGTCAGTAGGATTACTGCTGAACCGCCTGGTTAGTTTTTGGGAGCCAGAGATCCAGGCGTTCCAAGTACAGGGTGAGAGGGTGGACCTCACCCTGACCGATGTGTACTTCTTAACGGGGCTTCCCTGTTTGGGTCGGGTGTCAGATACTCAGCCGCGGGTGTCTGCAGACATCGATATGGATGATATGCTGGAGCGGTTCTGTAGGCCAGATTCTCAGGTGCATAGGAATGCACTTCTGGTGAGAGACTTGCAGGAGCCAGCGGTGCAGGCCATGGACACATGTGTGGTGCGGGTTCTAGGATCTCAGGCACCTGAGAAGGTGTCTGGGGGCCAGATGCAGCTTGTGGAGCGTGTGCTGGGTGGTGTGTATTATGCTTGGGGCCAGATGTTCCTGACCTGCGTGCAGCGGCAGCTGACCGCGGCGAAGGAATCTGGCAAGGGGTTTTCCTATGGTTCCTTTCTATGCACGTTTTTCATGGAGCGGGTACCCACACTGCGGCCACGAGTGCCGATCAGAGCGGGAGGTGTGTAGGAGCCGCGGATGGTGCGGTGGGGGGAGATGATGTGGCGCCGCGGTGGCAGCGATGTTGGGAGATACTTCACACAAGACCTGTACATGCAGTGGCTGCAGCTACCGTTGACCTTGGACGATTATCCATATAGAGATATGGAGTATACGGGAGATCCAGAGGCACCACGGCTACCTGGACAGGCATGGGGGCCGGATGGTACATCTATTTTAATTGCATTGTCAATTTTATATGTATGATAGTCATTTGGTATATTGTTACTGACAAATGGTTGATCTACAGATGTGGGCCCGAGGCCGCCGCCAGGTCATGTGGTCCGCAGAGGGATTGTGGTCGTTCCAGCTTTGCTTGGGCAGGGGGAGGTGCATCGTCGAGATGCAGAGGGGACACTGGAGTCCGTACGGGTGTTGTTAGACCGATTGCTGGTGGGAGTGACTGACCAGGGGTGGCGGGACCTCAATCCTGCCATGATTCAGGAGTGCTTGAGGGCACCTCGAGATTTCAGATCGATTGCAATCCGGGTGGCCATATTAGCAGACAGGGCGGAGGCACAGGGGCCCAGACGGGACGAGGACTCGCCGGAGGAGGAGCGAGGAGAGGAGTCAGAGGTAGCGGACACTGATAGTGACGCAAGGTATGATTCTCATTAGGGAGAGTAGGGGACTCCCCCCGATTTTTTGTAGCTACGGCCTGTACCTTATGAGGTTTTTAGGGATGTATATACATTTTTTATAGAGATGAGTACAGGGGTACTCAGGACATGTATAGCACTGTAACATGTATTTTTTTATATGTATATATTTATGCACATGGATGCACTTTTGTATGATGTTGTTTCATTTGTACGCACGTGGATGCGCTTGATGATGTGTTGTATGTTTGTATTGCATGTGGATGCAAGTAGTCTAGGATGTTGGGCACGTGGATGCCCCTTGTGTGTTTTATGTGATGTGACATGATTTAGTTATGATTAGGCACGTGGATGCCCCTATGGATGCAAATTTTTATGCAATGCAGTCTTTTTGGTTTTTTATATAGTTGGATGAGATGCTATGATGTATGGTGGAGATGTTATATGGTGTGATTGATATGCCAATCTAGGATGTTATTTGCCATTTGATCTGCGACACTATTTTGAGCTCATGGGACATGTGTGAATGTGATGGATTCAAATTGTTGGCTGAGTTGTTTTGTACGCAGGAATTTTCTAAAGAGGCAGGGATCACGTACCTGGTAGCAGTTGTTGATCTGGGAGACAAGTAGCTGGGAGTCCAAGAACACATGAAGGTGATGTCTGCCCATCTGGAGGGCAGCAGTCAGGAGACCGGTCACAGCATCATAATCTGCCTGGTTATTGGTGGCAGGGCCTATACAGGTTCCGTCAAGGTGAATCAGTTCGTCGGAAGGGGAATACAAGACCCACGCTGCAGAAGCCAGGTTGGGAGACCAGCGGCTTACGCCATCGGCGAAGCCAATGTAACGAGGTGGAAAATGGTCCATCTGTGGGCATGCAAAAAATGATGAATGTGAGATTATGGTCAAAAAAAACAAAACAAAACAAAACAAAACAAAACAAAGGGAGCAAACTGTACAATGCGGACCAATGAGGTCGCGGTTTCAGTTATGGGTAAAAACGTTTAAGATACAACCCATTACGGGGGTTTCTGAAAGGGTGGCCTTCAAAGTCAGCTAAAATGTATGCCCCCTTGCCGAGGAAAGTCTGCACAATGTAAGGTCCTTGCCACATGGACTCAAACTTTCCTTTACCGGTTTTGTCATGGGCTTGGTCATAGGCGAGGACGAGGTCCCCTTTGTGGAAATTTTGAGGGTGAACATGTTTGTCATAACTGGCTTTAGAGCGGTTTTTGGTAGCTTCGATATTATGAAGAGTGGCACGACGATCTTCATCGGCTTGTTCGAGATATAGCAGATGTTTCTCAAGGGGGCGGGTATCGGGGAGAAGCTCAATGGCGATGTGTTAAGCAGGGATCTGACACTCGATGGGGAGGACAGATTCTACACCGTGAACTAAATGAAACGGGGTAAAACCAGTGGCAGTCTTGGTGGAGGTACGGTAAGCCCATAAGGTAGGGAATAGCATCTGGTGCCAATTGGACTTATGCCGATCAACAGTGCGTTGGAGTATGGTTTTCAGTATTTTGTTAACAGCTTCTACTTGACCGTTCCCTTGAGGGTAGTAAGCAGAGGAAAATTGGTGCTCAAACTTGAGAAAGGTGGATAGCTCGTGCCAAACGGAATCTTCAAAGTGTGATCCATGGTCTGAGACCAACTGTTTAGGGACCCTGAAGCGAGTGATAACATGGTTGAAAAAGAAACGGGGAGCGGTGTCAGCGGTACAGTTGAAGGTGGGCATGGCTTCTGCCCATTTGGTGAAGTAATCGACGGCGACAATGATGTACTTATGGCCGTTCACAGATGGGGGTCTACACTCCATGAAGTCGATGGCCCAATTACAAAAGGGACCAACGGTGACGACTGGGTGTAACGGAGCAGGTGGTGTCCGGGCCTTGGGGGAAAAAAGTTGGCAGTTATGGCAATGCTTGACCGCAGTGATGCAGTCGGTGAAAAGTGTGGGCCAGAAGTATCCGGCACGGATGACATTTTGGGCAGTGGCCATCCCTGAGAAATGGCCGCCGCAGGCACCGCTATGACAATCATTAAGGACCTGTTCAGCTTCCTTGTGTGGAAGGCAATGACGAAGAATTGTGTCGACTCCTCGCCGGTAAAGGACGTCTCCTAGGAGGAGGTAGCGAGAGGCCTGGTGTCGGATACGACGACGTCCATTACGATTGACAGTGGGTCGAAACTTCTGTGTGTGCAGGTATAACAAGATATCACCGTACCATGTGTCATCGGACGAGATAGTGAACAAGTGATTATCTGGTAACTCCTCAGAGATAGGTGGGGCCGGGAGAAAGGAAGGGAGATCAGTGATGAGCTGGGCAAGCACAAGGGCTTTAGTGCTCTTAGGTGTTCAGAACGTGAGGTCATATTCCTGGAGGATAATGACCCATTTAGCCACATGGCCTTACAGGAGCCGCCGGTTTAAGAGATATACCATGGGGTTAGAATCGGCGATGACTGTGGTATGACTAAGTAAAATGTAGTGTCGCAACTTTTGGACGGAAAAGACCACTACTAGGGCTAGTCTCTCCTTGTATGGGTAACGTAGGGGTGGGCTGGACAAGGTCTGGCTGACGTAATAAATGACATGCTCTTGGCGTGAGGCATCTTCTTGAACCAAGACTCCAGACACAACATGCTCGGATGCCGATACGTAAAGGATGAAGTCCTGAGAGAAATCCGGAGGGGAGATCAAGGGGGCTTGTGTGAGAGCTTTCTTGAGGGCTTCGAATGCAGATCCGGCTTGCTCGTCCCAGAAAAAGGGTATGTGGGTACGGAGCAGGTGCAAGAAACCGTGAACGGTTGTGGCGTAATCAGGAACGAAGCGTCGAATAAAATTGGATCGCCCTTGTAGACTTTGGAGTTGCCGGAGCGTTCGAGGAGAGGGAAGGTCTAAGATGGCTTGGACTTTTAGGGGATCAACAGTAATTCCTTTCTAGGAAATAATGAAACCTAACAATCGGCCGGTCGGAATGCAAAAGATGCACTTGTGTGGGTTCAAGCGGATCTGATATTTGTGACAACGCAGAAAAACTTGCCGAAGGTCATCAAGGTGGTCTGATCGTTTTTGGGAACGAGCTGTAAGGTCATCAAGGTAGACGAGCAGGATATGGACCAAATCATGAAAGCAATAGGTCATGGCCCGCTGGAATGTGGCACCAGCATTTTTTAGGCCGAACGACATGACGCGATAGGAAAAGGTGCCCCATGGGGTAGTAAAAGAGGTTTTCTACTGGTCTTCCTTGCGGATTTGGATCTGATTGTATCCGGAAAAACCGTCCATGAACGAGAGGACTTCATGCCCCGCACATGCATCAATGAGCTGGTCAATAAATGGCGTAGGGAAATTGTCTTTGGGACACGTGCGGTTTAAGTCTCGAAAGTTAGTGCATACCCTAATGGTGCCTTTTTTCTTGTTGACAGGGACAGGGTTTGAAACCCAAGTGGTATAGGCAATAGGATAAATGAATCTTGCCGTGCGAAGCTTCTCAATCTCTGATTTGACAGCTGGGAGTTTTGAGGGATGAATGGGACATTATTTCTGACGAACAAGGGGTACATCAGGCCATGTGTCAATGCGGTGCTCTATAATGGCAGGTTCAAGGCCAGGCATTTCGGTATAGGACCAGGAAAAGACATCACGGAATTCTGTGAAGAGTGTTTTGTATTCCTCAATCTCCTGCGCAGTGCAAGATGCTCCTAACGCGATGAGTTCGGGGGTGCCTCCGGGGGTAGCGATATCAATTTGGATGACAGGTGAGATGTTGGCCATGTTACCCTCTTCGAAGGCGTCAGGAGCAGGAATAGGGTCCTTGAACCAGTCGACCTTGGGGGGAAGGAAGTCTTTGGATTCAACTGCAAATTGGGTGGCAGTGTTAGAGGAAGATTCATCTGGGAGGAAGTAGGAACGATGGTGCATGTCATCCCAAGGATAATTCGGGGCAGTGAGAGCCTCTAGAATCTCCTCATCCGTACGGAATGTTTGTGTCGTCAAATTGGTTGACGAAGGAGTAGTGGTGGAAGAGATCATATAAATGGTATTAACCTCGTCGGAAGAGGAAGAGTCCGGGGGGTGGATTTCCACAATGGTGGGTGGTGTCGTCTCAAGATCCTGATTGTTCATTTCAAAAAGAGCTACTCTGTACTCGGGGAGATCGGGACAGTGATGTGAGTAATGCCCGTAGACACTGCATAAGGCACAGGAGTGGTTAGTGCGCAGGGATTTGTCTCGAGGCTTAGGGGTTGATTCTAGATGGACAACTGGGATAGTGGGGTTGTCGTCAAGCAATTGCATGTATTCTTGTAACGTCGGTAACTGAGGACATAGGTGAGTCGCATGGCCCAACTCATCGCACAGCGTGCATTTGGGAGGAGCGCGAAACACAGGGGGATTGTTGACTGTCTTAGGAGGTGGGACATCAGTGTAAGGTTGGGGGCCTCTGCCCCCAGTGGGTTTGGTAAGAGGAGGGGGGGGTTTCGTGGAGGATGACGAGGTAGTGACACCGGGAGGTGGTTGATTAGTAGTGACAATGGGTTGCACCGGTTGCAGGATGAAATCAAGTGTCGGCGGACGAACGGGAGGCGAAAGATACCAAACGGGTAATCCTAAGGTTAACCCAGGAAGGCTGAGGGTGGCCATGATCGGGGCACTAACTACTCCTGAGGGAGGGAAGAGGAAAGGAATGGTATGGATGGGTGTAGCACCAATGTGACTAGGTACCAAAGGGGGTTGAGGCAACAAAGGCGGTTGAGTAGTAGGAGTTCGCGTGTTATGGGACAGGGTACATAGGTCGGACACTTCAGTGGCAGGTGACGGGGGTGGAATAGATGGGAAGGTTGAGGTCATTGGTGCGTCAGAGTAAACGCCCGTCCCCAAAGAAGAAACAAATGAGGTGGTGGCACCCGAAATAGGTTGTTCAATCATGGGGAGAACATTTTCGGGTGCCGCGGGGGCATTGGGATCATGGTAATTGAGTTGGTCAACCTTGACCACACGTCCCTCATGGGGGAACATCATTGTACAAAAAAAAGTAGAAGCAACTGCTCGCATGGCATACATGTAGCTGCGGCCAAGTAAAAGGTTGTAATCAAGCTGTGCATTGATAACCTCGATGTTTATGAGGAAAATTTTTCCAGCCAGTGAGATGGGGACGTTAGTTAATAGGCCTTGGGGTTGAGCTGAACGACCATCGTAGGCTCGCAACGCAGTAGAGGACTGCTGGAGAGGGGGGGATCCCATTTTCTGCCAGATGGAGGTGGGTATGACACATGTGGAGGCACCTTCATCAATAATGCATCGATGGATGACAAAATTCCGAATGGAAACAGAAACTTGGAATGCCAAAGTGGAAGGCAGGCGGGGTTCGGATTGGTCCAAATCAAATGCCATTAACTGCAAATCATTTGGATCAATAGCCCCAATGGCTGAGAGTAAATTCTTGCACTGCGAAGGGCAGTTTTTTAAGACTTCTAACGCAGACATGGCTGTGGGGGATTGGGCTAAGTCATCGACAATGTTGTAGTTTGACGTTGCCCGCGCATTGGGGTTATTGTTGATACGGCGAAGCAGGAAACGGGGCGCTCTAGGAGCGCCATCTAGTGGAGGTGGAGGTATACGTAACGCCTGATCAGTGGGATGAGCGTTAGTAGGTGTATCGACGGGAGGGGCTTCAGGGGTGGAGCCATATTGGTTTCATCGGGTCTGGAGATTGACCTCATCGGAGGACATCATCAACAAGTGGTGGGTCCCTGAATCGAACATGGGTTGATCAGGAGTAGCGTAAGTGATTTGTGGGGTTGGTGCGTTAGCTTGAGGGGGAGCCAACGGTTCTGTGTTCACTACGTCTTGGGTTGGTAAGGGGTTTTGTAGCACCAAAGGTGGCTGTTGAGGTTGTGGCGGGTTGGGTGGTGCTTAAGGAGCCGCCTGCCCTTGACGGTGTACATCCGCAGCCAAAAGTTGCCGAACTCGCTCCATATGTGGACAAAAATGTGTGTAGTGGCCATAGACCCCGCAAACATAACAAGGATAGTTTGTGCACAAATTGGGGGTTTTAGCCTGCTTGGGCGGGCGATCAGGGTTTTGGTTATCAGGGGCTGCATTGTTACTAGCGTGGGGATTAGGGTGTTGACCAGCTTGCTCGGTCGGTTGGTTGTTCCCACGATTTCAGCCTCTGCCGCGGTTTTGTTGGCCCTGGTTGCGTTGGTTGTTCTGGTTTTGCTGTGGGTTTTGTTGAGCGTAAACTTGCCCTTGGACAGTAGGTGGATTCTGAGGTTGCGCATGGGCTGGAGCAGGCTGCGGTGGATGATATGTAGGTGGAGGCTGCGTAGGTGCAGCAACCTGAGGGGGTTGCTGATAGTGCTGTGGAGCGGATTGTGGGTGTGCCGCAGGGGTTAGTGCAGCCTGCTGGTGATAGTAGGGCTGTGGTGCAACAAGGGGGGCGTGAGCAGGAGTCGCATGACCGAAACATTGTGGTGGACATGAGGGTCCGTGGGAATGGGGGTAATGTGTCATGGGAGCATACGGGTTGTGTGCTCCAGACTGTGAGGTTGCCCGTGAAGGGTCAGGGCCAGGGGTGGGACGGAATATGGAAAATGGTTGAGGCTACGAGGAGACATGGCCAATGATGCCGTTGGCAGCATGGGATGCCCCCAGTGCATCACGCTGGGAGGAATCATCGTGAGGGGCGTCAGGTATTATGGTATAAAGATAACCCGACTGGGCGTAAATGAGATCGAACTGTTGGGCTTTAAGGATAGCCTCTTCTTCAGACTGGGGTCTTTCGGATGCCACATCTTTAGCAATGATAGGAAGGAGGGATTTGAGGAACCAATCTAGGAAGATCCGGTCATCTAACTTGATTTTGCATAGGCTACGACGTCGACGCCATTCATGAATGTGGTCCGTGATGTGGGTAGCCGTGTTTTGTCTGCATGATAGTAGGATCTCAACGCCTGCATCATAGCAGACAGGTAACTGGAAGAACTGCAGGAAGGTCGAGGCAAGGGAAGTAAAGGTGGCATGGGTTCCATGGGGTTGTTCGATATACCACTTGGTAGCAGAGCCGGTGAAAGTGCGCTGTAATAAACAGAGGCGAATAGAGTCGTCTACTATGGAGTTGGAGGAACACCATAGATGGAAGGACATGATATGGTTCTGTGGGTCCTCACCTGCCTTTCCCTCGAACTTAGGGATGTCAGAGGGGAGCTTGGTGGGCATGTGATGCCATGCAGGGTCGTGTCAGATGGGGTCGTTGGTTAATCTAGCTAGGTCAGGCAGGTTGAGGCTAGCCATGAATGACAAACTGGACGAAGGATGTGACATGGTAGTGGGTTGGATCAAGTTGGGGCCGATGCCCCCAAGTGGAGGGGTCATGTGAGGGAGGTTGCCCCCAAGTGGGGGAACTAAGGTGGTATAGGATGGTCCTGCACCACCATGGGTAGTATGGGTCACTAATGGAGTGGGGATAGGTATTCTTGCTGCGGGAATCGGTGCTGTGAGGGGAACACTAGAGGGGGCCCCTGTGGAGGGCATACCCAAAGTAGGTGTGGTAACTGGTATCGTGGTGGATGTGCCACCAATGGTCCCTACCAAGATGGGAGTGGGGGTCATGCCAGCCATGGGGCTAGTGGGGGCGGTGTAAAGGAGGTTCTCAGAGTCTGGCTCAGAATCGGAGGTAAAATAAGGGGCGTCAGTATTTGGTGATGGAGTTCTATGCCGCTGACAAGTGGAATCAAGTGACAAGGCTCGAGATATATGATGAGTGGTATCAAGCGATGATGATCTGTGTCAATGACGGGTGGTGTCAAGTGAACCGTGCTGTGGGGGCTCGCCTCTGAGGCGCCGAGAATGTCTCGGGGACTCAATGGTGATAAATGGAGTCAAATATCTGTGGGTTGAGGTAACTACAAATCAGCTCAAAAAATATAATGCAACCGAGTGTGCAGAAGGAGAGCTCAAAAATTAGGGCGCTCAGGCCAAAAACCAACTGAAAACACCCACTGTAACTGCGTGCTACAATAGGCGGAGTGTCAACAGAAATGGTCAGAATACCAAAAAATAGCAGGTTTCCTACAAAATAAAAAACGGTGGACTCACTCGACCAAAAGGAGGTAAGGGAGAATGCAAACACCTAACTAAAAGTATTATGACTCAACTAGACATATTCTCTGCAAGGTGATGAAATCCAAGTCAGACAATACGAATAGGAAAGCCAAGTGGCTAAGGTATCCCCCTACCGGGAGGGACACCGGGTAGTCAAATCCTAGAAGAATGGCAACTAAGATACCCCGTTCATGACACGTCCAGAAAGGTAAATCTGCCGCTTGGTCCTTTTACCGCAATACCCCTATACAGGGATATCCCGAGAACAGCGAAAGGTATCCCTGCATTTACTGAATGGAGTTCGGTATTCCACTCAGACCTCCGAAACCAATCTCACGACTTCAACCCTCCTAAGGGAGAGGCCCTCTAATAAACCGGT
Organism: Pseudotsuga menziesii; assembly: GCA_001517045.1. Classification (NCBI taxonomy): domain Eukaryota; kingdom Viridiplantae; phylum Streptophyta; class Pinopsida; order Pinales; family Pinaceae; genus Pseudotsuga; species Pseudotsuga menziesii. The sequence continues at coordinate 74,417 of LPNX010614668.1, forward strand.
TGTGACCATGTCAAAAAATACTAGGGGATTTTGGTTCCCTAATGGACAACAACTATGTCTCAAGTGTAAGTAACCGAGGGGTGTTTTTGGAAGCCTATCCCCCCGATCCTACCTAACTACAAAAATTCTTTTATGTTCCCCAAGTGGGGTTAGAATGTTGGTTGAGTTAAGTAGTTTTTAAGTCTCACTTGAATTAGGTGACAGAATGTGTGCTTGTGAGGTTATGAACTCAGAAGAGAAGTGCCAGGGCAACTTCTTAAATATCAATAATACTGAAAGAAAAATTTTACCATGCAAAATTATCTGAATAAACAATGCTGAAAAATTCTGTAAAGGGTGACAAAAGTTCAGGTAGAACAGAAGGCTGGGCAGGTGCAGAAAATATGGCAGCAAAGGGGCTGGGTTTAGAAGCAGGAACAAGTGCAAAAATCAGATCAGATCGGCGGTCGGACCGCGGGTTTGAAGAAAACAGGCGCGAACAGATCGCAGGTTTTTGAAGAACACAGGCGGGCGGATCGCGGGTTTAGAGGAAACAGGCGCGTACAGGTCACGGGTTTCTGGAGAAAAGACGTGGGCGGACCACAGGTTTGGAAGAAACAGGCGTGCTTAGGTCGCGGGTTTGTGGAGAAAAGACGCGGGCGGACTGCGGGTTTGGAAGAAACAGGCGCGCTCAGGTCGCGGGTTAAATCTGGAAAGGTGCGGTCGGGTCGCAGCTAAGGGCTGAAAAGAGGCGGTCGAAACGCGACTGTGAAACAAAAAACGGCGGTTTACGGTGGCCGAAAACGACAGCTGAAAGGACAAAACGAGATATAAAATAAATTAAAAATCCAGTGGAGTCGCCAAAACTGTTGCTAGGGTTTTACCCCTAGCTTGTGTGAATGAGCACCTACTAAGGACAATGGATTCCTTAGTAGCAGTTCAATAATAAGTGAATTAAAAGATACTAAACAATAATGAAAATTAATCTAAACATGTTCATGAAGCAAAACAGTAAAAAGTAAAGAATGAATTTATTGATCTGACCTCCAATGTGGAGGTTGGTGAAGCCCGTTGCGCTGATCCGAGAGGTTGCTTCGAGCTCCAGCTGCTCCTTCTCTTTCTCCAATGGTGGAAATGGGCCAAAAGGGGGCTCTCATGGTGAAAGTAGCTCAATGGTGAGCTAGGGTTTCAAAAGCAATTTTGGCAGAGGCGGGATACTTGTGATTGTGGATTTTGAATAAGGGGTCTCCATCACTTATTTATAGTGGTGGAGTGCTGGTTTAGGGTTAGGGTTTCAGCTGTTTAGGGTTTTTTCCTCCTTTTCCTCATTATTTTATATTTTTTCTTCCTTTTTGGAGGAATTTTGGATATTTTTTGGAGGAAAAGAGGGTTTTATGGCCTTTTGGAGGCATTTTAAGCCTTTTGGAGGATTTTTAGATGGTTTTATGGGTTTTTGATGGAAATATGGTAGGAAAATGGACAAATGAGCCATGTAATGGGGGCAGATGAGGCAGTGAACCCTTTTTGGGTGTTAACACTCCCCATATTCAAGAAATACACAATGTATTCATAATAGTCATCAAACATTTTTACTACATATAATTATGTGTTAGGAATATTATCATCTTGTTGGGCTAAATGGGCAGACCCGGGTTTCACCTTTTAACTTCGCACCAACAAAAGACCCACAGTGTTGGCCCTTTCGGCAGCAGCCTGTGAACAGGCTACAGTCTCACCTGAAACAGCTATGGGGTGCCGCAGAATCAGGTTTCTGCAAATAGGAGAGAGATTGTTACTGTACCTTGAGTCTTTAACTATTAATAATTACTTAACATAATGCTTGTATTATCAATTAGGCAGCTTCGCGATTAGATAAATAAACAGTTACTTGCACAACCCTTATCTGGGAATTCACAGCGAAGCTAGTTATTAACAACAATCTTACTTTATCAGTTATTTACTTAACAGTGCATAAATTATAATAACAAATCACACAAGTGAACCACAACACCAGATGTCACGTGGTTCACCCCCAGTGCAGGGGCTACGTCCACAGAACTGCGCTTTATTTAACTCTTTACAACTAAAACGACAGTTCTGATCGGTGCACTCAGCTGCAGATCCCTTCAGTCCTCAAAGCCATGCACACAGCAGCAGGCCTCTACGCACACAGCTGCAGAGGTCGTCCACGCACACAGCTGGGACTTAACCTTATTACAAAAACCCTTATACAATCTCTTATCTTTGCATTACATTAGCTTCATAAGATAATCATTCAAGACCTAACCCTCCTTCTTTACATAAGTGCCTATTTATATAGCGCACTGTTACAAAACCATGGATTTACACCATGGGCGCCCAAAACCCTAACCCTGGATTTAACCCAAGGGTTAATTACAAAAAAGGGGGTTCGACCCACCCGCAACACCCCTAAGACTATTTTAGGTTGTAACTCCACTTACACTTCCTCAAAAACTATGGAGTTACAAAAACTAAGGACCTTTAGGGTCGGAGCCCCAACAGGCCCCTAAGACTCACTTGTGGGAGGATCTTCTTTGTAAGGATATGGAAACGACTGTTGAGGTTGTATATAATGTCATCAGCTGCTTTCTCTTTTTCCACCAATTCCTGCAACACTGAGGATGATACTTCATTAGCCTTTTCCTGCGCAAAAGTTTCGTAGTTCTTCAAAATTTTGAGCTAACTCTCTGCAGCATTGCTCAATTCCAATGCTTCATCGACAAGTGGCTGTAGCAAATTTTCCAGTAGTGTTACCTTCGTCCTGCAGGAGTCGATTTCCTGCTGGAGCTCCTTGCTTCGCTTCACCTTAGCCATTTTCTGCATAGGAGGCAGCATCTTAATTTCTGCTCTGACTGCATCTAATTCTGCCTGTCGCAGATTGATAGTTTCTTGTACCTTACCTATATCTGGGTGGTCCTATAGGTTCTCCCATGCTTTGATACTGTCTTCTAGCAGCTTTGCTGCGCTGCCCACAATATCTGATATTTTCGCTGCTGAGGCCTGGATGTCCCTGTGGCGCTGTTCTTGGACCTCAAGCGGAGTTTCTGGAGGGATGCGAAGTTGAAGCTCCACGATCTGATTCTGGTGTTCTGTTTTTAACTTTTCAATTTCACTGCGAGACTGTTGGTCGTAGTCTCTCAGCTTGGTAATTCTTTGCTCTGGTTCCTCTTCGTCTTGGATGTCGAAGTCAAGAAGACTCCGACATGCCTCATCTAGCGCTCGCGCCAGTGTAGCTCTTGTATGTTCAGCCTCTTTCTTATTTTGTACCACTTCTTCCAGCCTTGCTGCAAGATTCTGGATTTGCTTCACGGTGTCTTGCAACTGTATTTGAGAGTATCTATCTCGTGTGTGGATCTCCTTCATGATGGCTAACTGGCAGAGGTGCAATTCTATCATAGACATCTTGGTATAATCGATTCCAACTGTCATACCCATCTGCGGTCGGGAATCTGCATCAGCCAGTATTAGAGCTGCGCTTGACACTTGGCCCCTGTTATCTCTGGTTGGCCATTGTCTCATATCCTGCTGCGCGGATGCTGGGGTACTACTTGTCACTGTATTAGTCGTTGATTTTGTTGCTAGCTCTTTCAGCTCCGACACCCTGTTTGCGACACCCATGAGCGCAGCAAGATGGACATCCGTGAACTGTGACCACTTTTGAGTTAGTGTTTCAGTAGACCTATCAAGAGCTTGCTCAAGCTCTTCCAGCGACACAGTGACTCCTTCATCTAGATATTTTTCCTTCGACGCCTTTGTCTTCTTGCGGGACTGAGGTTTGCTTACCTCCTGCACCTCTGGTGATTTGCACTTAGGTGATCGATTAAGATCGGATAGAGTTTTGGCCGACTCTTCATCCTCTTCTTTGTGGTTACCATCTCCACCTTGGTCATTTCCCTCTTGCTACGAGTCGCTTAGGTCTTCGATGTCTTCTAGCGGACTTTGCTGCTGCGCCTGACTGGTACCTGCGCCTGTCTGGGTAACAGGGGGAACTGGAATAGTGGATTTCTTTCCTGCATCTTTCAACCAGTCAGCTGGCCACTATTGAACTATGCCCAGGATGTCTGTTTTGGTTACTACATATGGTAACTTAAACCACTGATGTGTTGGATCTGCACGGGCTTGAATGAAAACATGATGCATGTCGGCACTGAAGTTCGTGGCACCTTCATATTGAGAGAACAGCTCATGGGTAAGTCGTGGTATTCGCAAGATCTCGTAGTGTATACTCATGCCATAAAAGGAGAACATAGTGTTCATCATCTACTGAGATATTCTGTCGGACGACAGCCAGAGGGATGCATATCTTACTACACCCGGCATGCCTGGGGGTGCCTCCACGAACTGAGCCTCAGTGGGTTATTTCCACCCAATTAATGCAATAAGTATTAATAGCCAGGAATAATGAAAAGGTCTACCTTTTTCCTGCGCATCACGGGAATCTTCCAGAAATTCCCTTGCAATATATGCGGACCAGTTGTAAGTGTAACCCTCAGCACAGCTTATGGCGATTCTGATAACCGGGGAAGGCACTTCACTGGGCCTGCACTTTCGCAGGAGTTTTCACGCTAAGAGCTCAGCGGCGAAGCGGATGTTCTTGTCCTCAATTGTGGAAGTGTGATACCCTCATTTCCCCTTGGTCAGGCCAAAATGGTCCTTCATGCTCTGCGCGAGCTTCGTATCCTCGTGTTTTGACGAAAATTCAGTTCTTGAATCAGGCCCTGCTATCGGTAAGCCTGTGATCTTATGAATAAGCTCGGCATTGATAGGAATTTGTTGGTCTCCTATCCACAGGTGGTCGTCATGTAATAATGCTAACAACTACTTAACCATGACGGTCACCTGTGCGCTGCGCCCAAAATGAGGAATATCAAGCATTTTTAACAGGCCATCTGTGTCCAAGCCGGCAGCCCACCGTCGCACTTCCAATAGTGTCACATTATTGTCTGGGTATTTGACGCGATGCAAGTATTGAGCAGGTGCGAACTGTGGAAACTTGCTATGATCATTTGTGTCATGGTCGGCATACTTGAGCCGGTCTATTTTTCCTATCATGGTCCCGACCAGCTGTACACCCGGTGGCAGCGAGGGTGTGCTTAATGTAAACTGCTTTGTCTACCGAGTTGGCAGGACGCCTGGACGGATGGGCTAGAGATACAGTGGCCTTTGTGGTTCAATGTGCTCTTCTTCTCCAGTCGGGACCTGTGCTGAACTAGGCGGGTCCATCTGGTGAGTCCCTGATGTTTGCCCTGATTGCCTGTGTCAGTCTTCGTTCCGCTTAGAATGAATTTCAGGTTTAAACTTTTTCCTGGTGGACCGTGTCTGCATTGGCCATGGCGGGGCTGGGTGAGCTTCTTCATAGGGCACAGAGATATGTGGGGGGTCATAACGACTCTGGAGACCCCTCTGCTCAAATTCTCTTACTAGATCCTGAAGCTTTCGCTCGTCTGTCATGGGTTCACTCGTAAGTGTCAAGGGAATGCAGAATGCAATTTTTGCCAACTTAGGAATCTTCTTATACACTTTATCAATCAAATATGTTAGAAGGATGCATTTAAGGCACCAAATCTGATAAAAATCTTGTCTGACCGGTACTGGATTTTCCCTGATCTCATTAGTATAGATAATTAAGGTAATTAAAGTGCCCATGCCGCCAATTCGGCTGTTTTCCAATGGCTGGATTTTAAGCTTTGCCGTGTTTTTGTGCTCCGGTAAAATCCTTGTCTTAGCTTCATCACAACTGGCAGCCTTGGTACAACATTGCTCCGTAGTCTGTCCTGGTAAGATTTGTGACGGGGCTGTTAGGTTTGGTGCACTAACTTCTTGGTTCTTCTCCTTAGTTTGGTGCTCAGTTCTTTCTTGATCATCACCTGCCTTGTCATGGATCAGTCTGACATTTGCATCTAAAGTAGGGCAAACTTCGTTAACAGAAAATGTAAGCATAAAACTATCAACAAGATCATCCCAACTTACAGTACCGTGTCAAAGCTCGACCTCTGTATACCAGTTTTTTGCTATAGGTTCCAAAGTGTGCACAAACTTATGCACCCATTCCTCGCGAGGTACATGTTCCCATGCTGCATAACATTGCTTCAAATGTTCCTAAGGACTGTTCTGCCCATTGAACTTACTTCGCACCCCTTGAGATTGGTCTAGGAATCAGAGGCATAGAAATTTCTGGCAAGCTTCCCAGCTGTGAATATGTTTCCTGTGGCCTTTCCACCATCTCGCTGCTGTAGCTCTCAATGCTGCTTCCAGAGTCTACATTCTCTGTGATTCTGGCACTTGTTCTAAGAACTGCGCAATGAATTTTCTTGGATCTGTCAACCCATCATATGTAGGCAAGTCTCTGGCTTGTGCACTAAGGCATCTAAGAGATTTGGTAATTCGTGTGCACCGATGGCCATGTAGCTCATATAGTTGATTCTGCCAACTCTCTAGACCATCATCTGAGTCAGACATGCAGGAGCTATCACATTTCCAATCCATTACACCTTCAGCATTAGGATCGACATAATCTTCTTCTTTAGTTGTAATATTATAGATGTGGTCTAGAATATCCTGATCTTCCTCTCTGACTGGCTCCATATTTCTTTCTCCTTGAGAAGGATCCAATGGTATTATAGCTCTCAATCCCTTCCCTTCAAAAGTCATTTGTCTCTTTTTAAGATTGATAACTGCATCACTATCTATTGCCCACTCAATTCCTAGCAAAGCTGGATAGGGGTTACTGTCATCAATGATCTCAATAACTTCAAAATCTGCTACAGTACTGACTCCATCTATATCCACTGGTACCCAAGGAAATCTTCCTAAGGGTACAATCCTCTACTGATTGGCTAGTCTTAACTATATAGGCGACCAATCGAGGGTAGGTTTTCCCATTTGTTCCCATGTTTGCTTAGTTAAAATATTGACTTCAGAACCCAGATCTAAAATAATATCCTTCATGTCATACTCTCCTACCTGAGCATGTAGTCTCATCTCTCTTCCAGTTCTTCTAACTCTACTAACAGTTCTTTCGCTATCAGGACTTTGATGAGGTTCACAAGACTGAATAACTTTTTGTAATTCATTTAAGGCATTCTGATTTCTTAACAATTTGATGCAACTCTGTAAAAACGATGACATAGTACTTACTTGGCCTTGTGAGTCTTCCTGGGATTGCAACTGCTGTTGCTGCTTGTTTGGTGCTGGTAAATCTGAATCAACAAAGTCTTATCTAGCCTCCAAAAAATTTTCTTTTTCTCATCGAACATCAAATGCTGGAGTCTTCTCTATGGCCTTGCGGACCCAAGCTTCGTCAGGCTACTTCGCCTGACACTGTGCCTCTGTCGTAGCTCCGCTTCTTGTAGCAACATTAACAGCTGGGATCGGTCGTGGCTCGACAGCAATCAACTGGACAATCGGACTAGGTTTGTTGTTTCTTTCTTGGATTTTAGATAGTAACTGTGGGCACTACTCGATGACATGATCAACTGCTCTACAGTATCGACATGTCGTGGTTGGGTTTTGACAGTCTCGAGCTAGATGTCCTTCCTGATTGCAGTTATAGAAAATAACTTGACCTCGACCTCCGCCAGGTATACCATGACCACGGCCTCTAAAACTGCCTCGACCACCTCGGTAACCATATCCATCATTTCCTTGTGCATCCGGGTAGATCCTATAAGTGTCGTAGGTCCGCTCCCTCATAAGGTCGAAACTGTGACATTCATCTTCATTGTGGCCAACGGACTTACAGAATTTACAGTAAGGGTTCTTCGGGACTTGAACATACCTCTGCAATAGATAGCAGTCTTCCGGTTGATGCTGGCCAGTAGTGCGACAGATCTCACAGTATAGAACACTAGGATTCAGTGGGTTTGGTGCGCCAGTATTCAAATAGTTTCTCAGTGCCGGGCACTGGTCCTTGTCTTGGCCTTCTGTTCGACAACGTATACACCATACCTCTTCGCGGGTGGCTTTCCCTTTTTTCATGTCGCGAAGTTCTAAACCATCTCCGCGAGCTGCGCTTGAATTTGAGCTATGCCAGAATTATCTTCAATAGGTGCAGTTTCAAGCTTTATGGCAATCTCTAAGGCCTCTTGCTAATCAGCAACCTTCTGTTGCATGAGTGGAGATCTGATGTGAGGTAATAATGCAGTAATAAACCACTCCTTATGTTGTGTTGGTCCGATCATGAAGCTAACTTGGTCAAGAAGAACTTTGAATCTCTGATCAAAGTCCCACACAGATTCGCCTCGCCACTGCTGAATCTCTTTTAACTCAGTGATGCACTGCGATTCTGATTTAGGTTTCTTAAATTCTCGGATCACTGCTGCTTTGATGTCAGCTAAGGCAGGATTCTGCGTGCTAGCAAACTTCATAAACCAAGTCAGGGCTCGGTCTCTGAAATAAGTGATCAGCTGCGCCCGTCGAACATCTATGTCCGTAATATTCTTCGCGGTCCACACAACTTCGCACAGAAACCATAATTGCTCTGGATCTTCTGACCCAGTTCCTTTAAAAACCGGTAGTTTGATGTCATAATGAACATGGGCCATCTGGGATCTAAGGGGGGAAGAAGGGTTTGAACTAGCTGGGGACGACTGACCTGTGACAGAGATATTTGGGCTAGGGTTACTTTCAGACTGCGACAGGTTCTCAGGGATAATAGGTCTCTACTGCGGGGTTATCAGAGGGTTTCTAACGAAGGGGACCTCGACGGACTCAGAGGCTTCAGAGCTTAAAGGGGTATACTCAGTGGAGGAGCTGAGATCTCTCTTATATATTTTGTCGTTTCACAGCAAACCACTTTGCTCGTCGCAGTCCCAGTCACTTCCAATCATAGGTTAGCAATACTAGATCTAACAATCTGATTTGATAAGCAAGATTCCTTTTTCAGCCAATAGTATTTTAATATTCAAACTAAATAGGTTCAAGTACTTACCCCTTGGTCCTTTGAAAAATTGTCGTTCAACTTCGCTAAAGGAGGTACTTGTGTCGACGGCGAACTCTGTCACAAATGCTTCGAGAGTTCGCGTAGTCCAAAAATCCACGGCTCGCAAGATCGCGTTGTTCACTCTTTTCAAGATAGCGATTCTTGCGGGGGTCCAGGGAGGAAACTGGTTTTCTTGGAAGTTCGTCCTCCTTTCTGTTAACCTAGATAACCACTGGTGCAACTCTATGTGTATAGAACCAAAGAAAATTTCATGAACATCAGAAAAAACGTACCTTTGCAAAAATTGTTCCGCGCTATGACGGGGATCTTTATTTTCCTGTTTTGCAAACTTCAAATAGGTCACTTCGACCCAATCACCAATTTATTTTACAGAGGGTCACCAAAACATATCCCTCGAGGTACGACGTAGATCTCTCTTCAACAGATACTAAGTTCAACCGGCAACGGAACCAATTTGTTGGACTAAATGTGCAGACCCAGGTTTCACCTTTTAACTTCGCACCAACAAAAGACCCACAGTGTTGGCCCTTTCGGCAGCAGCTTGTGAACAGGCTATAGTCTCACCCGAAACAGCTATGGGGTGCTGCAGAATCAGGTTTCTGCAAACAGGAGAGAGATTCTTACTGTACCTTGAGTCTTTAACTATTAATAATTACTTAACACAATGCTTGTATTATCAATTATGCAGCTTCGCGATTAGATAAATAAATAGTTACTTGCACAACCCTTATCTGGGAATTCACAGCGAAGCTAGTTATTAAAAGCAATCTTAATTTATCAGTTATTTACTTAACAGCACATAAATTATAATAACAAATCACACAAATGAACCACAACACCAGATGTCACGTGGTTCACCCCCAGTGTAGGGGCTACGTCCACAGAACTGTGCTTTATTTAACTCTTTACAACTAAAATGACAGTTTTGATCTGCGCACTCAGCTGCATATCCCTTCAGTCCTCAAAGCCGCGCACACGGCAGCAGGCCTCTACGCACACAGCTGCAGATCTTCCTTTTCACCAACAAACCCCTCTGTGCACACAGCTGCAGAGGTCGTCCACACAAACAGCTGGGACTTAACCTTCTTACAAAAACCCTTATACAATCTCTTATCTTCACATTACATTAGCTTCATAAGATAATCATTCAATACCTAACCCTCCTTCTTTACATAAGTGCCTATTTATATAGCGCACTGTTACAAAACCATGGATTTACACCATGGGCACCCAAAACCCTAACCCTGGATTTAACCCAAGGGTTAATTACAAAAAAGGGGGTTCGACCCACCCGCGACACCCCTAATACTATTTTAGGTTGTAACTTTGCTTACACTTCCTCAAAAACTACGGAGTTACCAAAACTAAGGACCTTTAGGGTCAGAGCCCCAACACATCTAAACTAGTAGGTTCTTCCCCATTTTCTAACCTTGAAATTTGGTTAGGGCCTACATTTAATCTTCCTGGTTTTACAACAATTTCAAAATCAAATTCTTGGAAGAGAAGAATCCATCGACATATACTCCCCCCCAACACTGGCTTATTGACAAAGTATTTTAAAGCAAAATGGTTCGTAAACATATTGAAGTGGCCACCCGATAAGTAGTGTCAGAATTTTCAAAGTGCATATATAATAGCAATTCCTTCTTGCTCCATCGTCATATAAATTTTCTCTACAGTCGATGTTGGATTTCTTCCCTCTCTATGTACTTGGACCCAGGTTCAGTCCCTCCTGCTCGGCACGATAAAGCCCAAGATATCGGCCCGACGGAGTAGAGCTTAGCCAGTAGCACCTGCGACAGAGATTCCATCTCACCTGAGATATCTTAGTTTTATGGGTAACTACTAGAACCATGTTTCTGCAGTTGTGTGGGAGGGTGTTTTAGTACCTTGGCTTTACTCCAAGGGTAGAGCCAAGGTTTCCAATGAAGACTGGGGAGGTGGATTACCTGTATGCACATTACTTCAACACTAAGATATGATTCAACTCTTCTTTATACAGCTTAAGTAAGTAAACAATAAACATGCATCATAATCACATTCATTAACATAATGTGGTCGTCATACATTTATCCATTTGCAACACAATATTCAACTAGTTATTCAACACAAAATTCACACATACATCTAAGCTACTTCAACATTCACACATATACACATCATGTAATGTGGAAACCCATCCGCGGGAAAACCACAAGCTTCTCTTCATTTGGCATGAGGAAATAGATGCACCTTTTGTTTTCACATAAAGCTGCAAACTCTATTCAAGATATTCTCTTCTATATTTACATAATTTTCCTCCCTCTCATGCTCTCTGACCTTCTCTCTTTCTCTTCCTACTCCACTCCTACTAGCGATCCGCACACATCCTGGATCAACTTAGCCTTATCTACTTGTATGCACTTAGCTGCAGAACCTCTACTCTGATGCACTCAATGATATAAAGTCATTAACCAAAATTCCTACCTCAAGTCTAGCTCAATCATCTTTCCAAGAATCTAGAGATTACTCAGATGCTACATCGGCTAACCCATCTACAGCTTGGGTTCCTTCTTAATTTATAGCCCCATTATTGACTTGATATAGATCCCATACATGCTTGTTATAGACTCAATACCGACTCAATACAGACTCTAACAGACTCAATACAGACTCCTTTTCAGTTGTTATCCCAACTGACTTACTATCTCCATCCAACAGGCTCTCTTTCCTATTCTAGTAACACATAACGAGAGGCAATATCAACCTGACTTACAAATATGACTTCACATGTGTGGTTTTCACCGGCTCCAACCAAGATCATACCCATGATCATTAAGGACCGTCGCTTTCTCTGTTACACCTTAATGTCATTTTCCAGTTGTTACATTTTTTGCACGCCTGCTTCTACTGATATTCTGTCATGTCATCTCGTATCTCGTTCTTTCCTTTGTCATGGCTTAGTCATCCAAGACAGCTTCCTCTTCCCATGCCTTCTCTTTGTCTTCTTCTTCTCTTTCCTTCTTTTGCTGCAACATCCTTCCCTTTTCCCTTTATGCTTCTTCCTCGATCGTAGCTCCTTCCTCTTCTCCTTTATGTTCTTCTCCATACTTAGGCATAATTCTACATGAATTCTGCCCTACTGTCCCTAGGCCCAACAAGCCCCCAACACTCACGAATGGCTCATCCCAAGCCATGTGAATGATTGCTCCATAAAATGACTTGCACTGATTTTGTTCTGAAAATCCTCCACGATTTTCACCAACTTATTTGTCTCCATGCGCACTTCTTCCTCTATTTTCTGCATGTGCTCCACCAGGTCAGAATTGACGTGTTTTGGAATGACTCTTTCTACAGATCCTGCTACTTTGCGAATATTCTGATGTATGGGCTGAATTGGGCCTGTAACTCTCTCTGCTTCAACCTGCAATTCCTCTACCTTTTCCTCGCGCTACTGCTGCTGTGTGCGCGACATAGTCATTTGTTGCTGCGATTTCCACATCTCTGTTGTATTGACCTTTTTCTATGCCAAGGGTAGTTGTTTCATCTTGTTTCTTATTTTTTTTATATTTGCTTCAAATTCAATGAGCTCACTTGCAATCCTTTGTGATTGCTCGTCGTCCATTAGGACTTCCCAAGTCTCAAAGACTTGGTCCATAGCCTTAGCACATGTTTTCTCTACTTCTTCTATTCTTTGCGCAGCTTGAGTGTCTACGTCTCTTCTGCTTGCCGACACTTCTGGGGGAGTGTTGGGTCTCCTCTGCTCTTCTATATACGTTACTTTTTTCCTAAGGTCAGCCACTATCTTGCCTAGTCATAGGACCTTGTCTTCTGATGGCATGTCTTGTGAGATTTCAACATCATCGATATTCGAACAAATAAGATTAATGACATTTTTGAGTTTTTCCTCACTTGTTTCTTGTTTTCTTCCTTCTTGTCTGGTTCTTTGCATCTTGGCCTTAATTTTATTGCTAGCCTTTTCTGAGTGCTTTATCTACTTTTCAAGGGTATTACCTCTTACTCTAATCTGAAACTGTTGCTTTCTATAATGCGTGCACATGATTTAATCACATCTTTGAGAAATAGAAGAATATATGGTTAGAGGTTCTGTCAATCTTGGTGAAGTCTGGTGTTTGTAGTTCCACTACATCTTTGCTTAGTTGTACTCTGATGGGGTGATCTTCTCTAGGTCACAGGGTTTCTTGTGCTTTCAGCGAGCCAGGTGCATCATGCGACTGAGGTACCTGCGATGCACGATCTACTGCAATTTTGACTTCCTCAATTGTTCTTCCCAATTCAGTTAGACTATTTGTGATAGTACTAATAAATTGATTTTGTTGTTTTCCAAAGTCATTGAAACTTGTATGGGAAGATTTTTGGAGGGCTTCTACTAAGGCTACGGATTTCTTGTCATCCATGTGAGAGGTATTGGCTTCCTTGTTAGCCTTTCATATCTTGCATGGAGGTTCTCTTCATATTTCTTCATTTTGTGTTTCCTGTTGTTGTTATTCTATCAACGACTCTTGCTGAGGCGGAATAGGTTGAGTTTTTTCTAACATCGTGGAATCTATGCCTTCTTCTTCTCTCGGAGTGATGAGGCTTGGAAAATCCCAAGAAACAATAGTAGGGATTCTCCCCAATAAGCATTCCCAATTAGCTTGCTATTGTTTGGTATGGGGAATTCATCCGATTTTCAGTCTGGCTACCGTAGGTCAATTAACGGTTAAAGCTTGTTTTACCGGTTGCATCCCAGTCCACCGTTTAAGTGTATTTTTTAGTTTTTATGTCTATGTATGATATGCAAGTGCCTAATTAAGTGCAATCGATAGAGATAACGAAGAGTTTCACAATGTGATGCACAGGTTCTTACCTCTCGTCTGACCTCTTTCGCTTCTAAATCATAAACAAAGAACAAACTATACTAATGCTAACTAATTCTATCTAACATATCCCTAGGGATCAATATTGTAGTTAATGATGAGTAATGTACTGTAAAACATGCATTTAGAATATTGCAGATAGTTGTTCGTATTTTAGAATACATGAATATAAGTGGAAAGATAAACAAAGAGATAGCTCAATGTCAATTAAAACATTCATTACTCAGATATGCTGGGGAAGTTTCATAGAAATAAATAGGAAAACATTCATAACATGAAATAATTCATAATTTAGAACGATCTCACAGTTCATAGCACAAGATAAAACAAAAATAGTTCACATTCAACCAGTCTATGGCAAGCATTTAAGACTCCACAATGCCTTCTCCAATAGAAAATATATATATCTTTTTATTATAAGAGGAATCAGTTCTACTTACAATAACATTTCCAAATGATAGCATGAAAAAAGGTCCTTTCTTACATCTAATTCATCTATATTTCTACAAACAACAAAACTCTTGAGCTGCCCCCTTTAGCCATTTGGGCTTCCCTTGACTTTTCCTTCACAAAAAATTGTCTTCTAGTGCATGCACTTAGAAAAAAGATAAATACAAAATATTGCATAATTTATCAATCATTTGAAAGAAGTCAACTAAGTGGGCCCATCTTGATCATTTATAAATTTCTTCCAAACATTTGCATTCATTGCTATAGTTTTGAAACCAGAAGGCTCTAGGAATCTGATGGTGATCTCATGTTTAACAACTTGATATTTTATATTCACCACTCTGGCTGGAATCGGGTGAAGTTGATCCTCCAATAAATGACTGCTAACTATTGCCTGTGCTATTGTAGTTTTCAACACCTTCTCATCCAATCCTTTGACCAGTTGAATATCTTGTTCATCCTCTTTCTATCTTTCCTGCAATTTCTTGAAAAACCCTTCATGATCAGGCAATTATTCTAACCTTCTCTTAGCAGATGTCTAACAACGATTGTAAGTTATGAGAACTTTTCTGTAGAATTATGCACAAACACCTTTTGTCTTCTGAACTGCCTTTACCAATTCCTCTGCTGCTTTACTCCCAAATTCAATTAGCTCATACTCCGGCTTTACTGTCTCTAGGTCCTTGATGGGTGCATCAGCTGGAGGTTCCTTGGTTGTTTTCAACCAAGTCATACATCCTTGTAGAACCTCCAGGATATCATGTGTCCTGTCTAAAAACTAAGAAGTTGTACTTACAATTTCCTCCAAACTTATTTCTACCTGCTGAACCTTCAACATCTCTTCTACCATTTGGAGTTGCATTTGACGAATTTTACTTCTAAGTGCGAGAGCATGCTTATTAAATGGTGCAATATCTATTTTCTATTCCATAACTAATTTTAATGAAACTTCCAGTGAATCTTTCTAGTTTTCCAATGCTACTACCCGAGTCTCGTAATGCTTGGCTTTACTCTCAGCAATAGTCTTTTGCATCTCTAGTTCTGCCACTTTATTCTCTATACTTCCTTTCTCTTTGCTCCATTCTTCAATTGATGATTTCAGACTATCCCTTTTTGCTTCTAAGCCCTGATGTCTTTGTTGAAGTCTTTCAAACTCTGCCAAGGTGGCCTTAGACTCTCTTTCAATATTGCTTGTTGATAATACCAAAGCATCTTTGTCTGATTGTAAGGTTTGGCATTCTACCTTGGATCCCTCAATCTCACTAATCATGTCTTCATCCTTTTTGTTTAGATTTTGACTTTCATATCTTTCCTTTTTCAAAGTTTCTTTCAATTGAGTGATCTTCTTCTGGGATTGTTCTAAATCCGTCATTATTCTGTCCACATTGTATTCAGTAGCTAGGGTTGTGGCTACACTTTCCCTTGCCATTAATATTGGATCTTTATCAGTACCATGAACCACTTCCTTTTCGGTCACCATAACTCCCCTCTTTCCTCTAGTGTTCACCTTCTTCTCCGTTCTCTTCGCAATCCTCTTTTTGGATTTGTCATAGAAAATAGTATTTAGATCAGGCACTTCATCTTCTTCCATGGGAGTAAAAGGAATTAATTCAATTCATGATACTGAAACTAGATTTCCTCCCGCTATGATACTGGAGGGAACGGAGGGTTATACTAGATCAACATAAGACTGAGTCTGTTCTTGATTTGCATAGTCATGTTCCTATTGTTCCTTTTGTCGTAACTTCTCAGCTGATTTTTCTACCTGCTCCTTGTCTTTATTAGCTGCTTCTAATATTAGCCTCTCATTTTCTTTTTTCTTTCTCTGGATTTCTTCTTCTTCTTCTTTTCTTTTCTTGGCTTCTTCTATTGTCTTCTCAGCCTGTTCCGTTGCTTTTATTTTTTCTTCTTCTTCGTCTCTCAACTTCTCTTCTGCTTCCTGGGCTACTCTGTGGGCCTCTTCCTACCTTTTCTTTGTATCCTCCTCTTCTTGCTTCTTTAGTTGCTCAACAGCTTTTCCCTTTCCGCCAACAGTAGTTATCTTTTCGTTAAACCTCCTTCTCAAAGATGTCATATTCCGAGCACTCCAGAAAACTTCTTCATCTTTATCCAAATAATATATATACTTGAAATGCACCCCTACTGCGATACAATAATCAGCAACCTTCTTCTCGGAGTCATTTCTATGGAAAATTATTTCACCGAAGTGAAAATATTCTAGCTCCTTCACAAATTCTGCTGCATTTTTTACTTTTGAAAACTTATAACTCCCTATATAAAATGGGACTCAAGGATAAAAAACCTTCTTTTTCTCAAATAGGAAGTGGCCAACTCCATCAATGTATAGTTTTCTAACTACCTCCTTGTGAATGACAAAATCTGTAGCATACTTAGGCAGAAGCGAAGGAGCCCTCGACCCACCAAACATCCTTAAATACAAACCTTCCTCAGTCAAGTAATAGTGCCCATTATCTTGCACGACCTTCATAGATTCCTTAGACATGCAATTACATTCAACCAAGAAAATCAATGTGTACACTGGCATGACAAAATCTTCACAAATATTCTTGTAGTGATTGTAATACTTGTGAGCCCACAATAATTGGTAGGAAGCATATATAGGGGACCGGTCTTTATCCCATTGGCATTTCAATGCTGGGAATGGTTGCATACATAAAATACAATCAATCAAGATTGAACTTATATAAAATTTTGTTTTCTTCTGTGAGACTCCTCCCAGGGCTGCACTTATGCAGGCTGACAAACTATTGGACACTATGTTTGCCCAATTGGAGATGGTACCTTGAGTGGCTACAAAAAATATCACTGGTACCCAACCTATTTTGAATTTCTTCACCTTGGCCCTCCTGAAAATACCATTTAACATCAGGGATATCAACCTATATGGAGTACGGAGGCTTTCCGCTTCATACTCCTTTGAAGGTCTCATACAAAAGTTCTTACTTGGAATCGTCATCCTTTTAACTATTTCTACCACATCTACATTGAGGTCTTTCAACCATCCTTCAGTCAAATAGGTCTGTGTTGTTGGAAACTCATAAGCCATGGCTACATAGGCTGGGCTATAGGAAGCATAACCTTTCCCTTCAGTGTTAGCCAATATCATGCTCGTCACATATTCCTTGGGCAGAATCCATCCTATCACCTCTGGACAAGAGAAAATCTCAGGTCGGGTAGCCACCTTCATGATGGATGATCTTTCGATATTGGGATAAATAGGAAAATCCTCGAATCCAGCCTCTGGGACACTTTGATTTGAGATCATTCGGTATATGTCTCCCCATTTATATTCAGGATCAATACCAGTGATGGCTTTGGTGTCTTCGTAAATAACCTCGAATCGGGTTATTATTTCTACCTTTGGTTCCTCCTCAGTTGCTTGTGCCTTCCTTTTCTGCTTTCGAGGCATGTTGTTGTGCAGATGATGGGCTTGTGCTGATCATATATATTAGGTTTAGTCCACTCACACATAGAAAACTATATATTGAAAGCAACAACAAAATTAACCAGAACATTACCAACTCATCAAGATGCATGTTGAACAGATTTTGCTTCTATCAAACAAAATGTGTTTTCTGTATGTGAATCTAAAAAACACTAAGCTTTCAAAGTTAGCTCAGACACAAAAATTATAAGCAAAACCTTCCACTCGACGACCCTAGGTTGTCACCCTGACCTTATATCTACAGGTAGCAATTCTAATAGCGGGAAAACCCTGAAACCACGGACTGCTAACCCCTAAAACTGTTTTTTTCCTACAACAAAAAAACTCGTCCTCCAGCAACCCACGAAAACCTAACTGCACTCGACCAACAGCTGCGTGCTTGTCCTAAACTAGTGAAGGGAAAGAGGGAGCGGTGTAGATGGAGAAATTTCATCTGCACCCTTCCCTCTTTCTTCCAACAAATTTCAAAGAATAATTCATGGACAGATGAAATAACAAGACGGATGAAAATAAACAAGAAACTGGGATGGCTAGTAAAACGACGTCTACAAAACAAACCATGGCGAACCCCAAACGACAATGAAAATACTAATGCATTATGAAAAAACCCCCTATGGGATAAGCAAATGACCTAACCCTATTAAGATGCGATAAAAACAACGTTGAGCAACAGGATTAGAAGAGGATCCTACCTAGAAAACCTTACGGATGACCTAGACGAGTGTTGTTTCCACCAGCAACTAATTTGTTTAGAAAATGACAGCTAAACAGCTCCACCCGATGACCAATATGATGAACAATGACCATATACATGACCTCTACAACTTTATAAGATTGAACGCGACATTGGGTAAGTTTTCAGGCAGGAAAAATAGAAGCGACAAGTAGATATTGGAAAATCACTTACGAGTGTATGTGAAGCATCAGATGTCCTTCGAAGAACGATCCCATTAGGTCAAGCAGACAACGTCGAAGCACTTAAAACCACCATCAACAGTCCAACCAGATAACACTGCATCGATATCGAACATGACTACGAGAAGGTATCGGTTCAAAATAAAACTCTGCCTCCTCAACATCGGCCAAGCCAATCACTAAGTTCTTGGATCATTCCAAAAGAAACAGCTGATACGGTGGACATACAATTGACAAAGTTTTGGTAGATACCGAAAAACGATAGACAATTGGAGACCTGGTACATTGGAACGATTCTGGACTAAGCTTCTGATACATCGAAGAAAATATTCTTTTGCAGCTAGAAAAATGATATCCGATACATTAGACAAAGACTTTGGAACAATTCTGATGAGAACATCGACTATCTAGACAACTGCACACCCGACACATCAAAAAACCTGTCAAGAGTGCATTCGATACAAGCAAACAAACTTTGAATTTTTTCAAACCTTCAAGTCATGGGCAAAATCTGGTGAAAAAGATAAAATTTCTAATCCTTCTAAGAAACAAAAAAGATAGGGGGGACGGGCCCTAAAAATGAATTTTTTTGGGGGGAAACAGTGGCAACTGCAACAATTGGAAACTACCTGGCAGACACAGATCTCTGAACAACTGACCTTTGAGATAGCAATTGCTTTAATGGTATCTTATTATATCACTTTATTAGATTTCTTTAAGATGTCTAGATTTTCTAGAATACAAGATTTATGAACTTTAAACATTGATGATGGTCCAAATGGAAAAGGGGAACCAAGATTTCATAGTCTTGATAACTCTTCTGAGGCCAAGATATGAAGTTTATTTTACCTCTGCCTTTGGATAGCTTCCAACTTAGACACCACAGGATTGTTACAGATGGTGAACATGTATATTCGTTTGTTCCTCATTCCCATGCCATTTTGCATTCTTTTGATGCTTCTAGACTTTTGTCCTTTTGAGTCCTTCCTGATTGTATTCTTTCTTAATTTTAATTCAGGCCCCTCTATCCATAGTGGCCTTTTGTGTGAGAGATATTTTGATTTCAACTCACGGACGGAGAAGAACTTTTGAGCAATCTTACTCAAATTGATTTTGTTCAGTATGTATTTTGATATATGTTTTCTTCTTGGGATATTTTGACTTTTTTTAGCCTTTTGTCTTTCATTTGTGGCATGGGATCATTTAAATATAATACAACTGTTTACCCTTCTTCCTTTCCATGGGTCTTTTGTTGTTAGCCTCCTAGGACAGTCTTTAGTGTGAAGTGAATGGAGCCTCAAAATAGTATTCTAGACTTTTCTGACCTTAGTTATTTTACAGGGATTAAACATGACTTCAATGTGTTCATAATCTATTCAAACAATATGCTAATCTTAAAGAATCCTTAAACATTATGTATGTGTGAAAAGCAAGCAGTCTTTGGTCAAATATTTTAGTCTATCCAGAACTCTGATGAACTCCAAAACCGAAAGTTGTGCTGATTTATTTAAACATAAGGCAAAGAAAACCAAAATTTACAAGAAATCAAATCTTAAGCAAGTAAAATGTAAATCAAGCGAACTAATCTAAATAAAGCAAAGCAAAAAAAAAAACCAAACCATTTATTTATGTACAGAAAACTCAAAAAGCATTTAAGAAAAATAAGGTTTGAGAACCAAACCATTTACTGGAAAGTTCTCTTCCCACCCCTGTAAATCTTGCAATTTGTAAGTTGAGGGGCCTAACTTTTCTGCAATCTAAAAAGAGCCTATCCATAATTGCTGAAACTTAGTATGCTTTCCCTTCTCATCATGCGGGTGATCCCACTTAAGAACTAAATCACCTACTTCAAATTCCCTTTTCCCAGCTTTGTGCTTATCAAACCATCTATTGTTCATGATTAAACATTTCTCTTGATTTGGATCTAGACTCCTCTAACTTAAGCAGATTATGAAGTCGGATTTGAAGAACTTCATTATCAGTTCCTCTAGAGTCTTGGGCTAGTTTGGAAGACGACAATAGAATATTAGGAGGCAGGATCCTTTACCATAGACGAGAGTGTAGGGTGACACACCTAAGGAATTATTGGGTGTGACTCTATCAGCCCATAGTGCATTAGGAAAAGCTAGATGCCAACTCTTTTGATTTTCTATGACCATTTTCTTCAAAATTCTAATGAGGTTTTTATTGGTAGATTCTTCCAAACCATTTCCTTATGGATAGTAGTTAGCAGAATAGTGTAGCTTAATTCCTTTTTCATTTACAAATGTATTTAATTTAATAGATGAAAAATATGAAGCATTATAAAAAACCAAGGCAATTGGAACCCCAAACCCGGTCATAATGTGGTTGTGCAAAAAGTCAATAACTGCATCTTCATTCACTTTTCATAATGGAATGGAATCTACCCATCTTGTGAAATAGTCGGTCGCTGTTAGGATGTACTTATGCTACAATGAATAATTTGGATTGATCTGTACGATAACATCAATCCCCCACTGCTCGAACGGTTCTGAAATAATAACTGGTTTCAAAGGTCCTGCTGCCTTGGCTTGTCTCCCACCGCTCCTTTGGCAAGTATCACACTTCCTAACATGAGCATGAGCATCTTTAAACAAAGTCAGCCAGTACTATCGAGCTCTTAAAATATTGTGTGCTACTGTATCTCTTGAGAAATGACCTCCAGCAGGCCCATCTGCATGTAGTTTTGCTATAACCTTATTTGCATCCTCATGCTCCAAGCATCTAAGAAAAAATCCGTCAATTTTTTTTCTAAACAACACTCCATTAATAATCTGATATGAGGTTGATTTTAGATGTAATTCTCTTCTTTGCTTGGGATTCCAATGTTCTGGAAAATATCCTTCTTGAAGATAATGAATTAAATCTCTATACCAGGAGTTTGGAGTTGTGAACAAAGGACATCCATCCACCATGTGTAATTCGGCTTCATTCTCCCAACTGTTATCTTTATTGTTTTGACTCTCAGCCATCAATTTACAAAGCCCTTGTCCTTTAACTATGGTTAATGGTTTGAATTCTAGATCATATTCTTGTAAGGAAGTCACCCAATTACCTCTTCTTTCTCCCAATTCTTTTTGTACAAAATGAGATCGTACTATCGAGTGCAGGACTATTACCTTGGTACAGTTCTTAAGTATATATGGTCTGAATTGCTTCACCGCTTTAAAAATTGCATATGCTTGCTTTTCAACTATGGGATAGTTAAATTCAGCTCCTTGCATACCAATGCTCATAAATGATATGGGGTACTAGTCTCCCCCTTCTTCTTTTTGTGTAAGCACCACTGCTAATGAATCATTTGATGTAAAAGTGTACAAGATAAAATCCTTTTCGAAGTTGGGACTTTTAAGTGATGGTGCATGAGCTATGGACGTCTTTATATTGTTGAATGCATCCTTCTTTGAATCAATCCACTTGAATTGCACACTTTTCTTAACCATTTGTTGCAAAGGTTTGACAATTTGAGCAAAGTCTGGCACAAACCTTCACACAAAATTGATTGTCCCCATCAAAGACTGGGTACCTTTTTTATTATGGGGTAAAGGGATCTTTTCTATTGCTTTAATTCTCTCTGGGTCTATGGATATCCCCTTTTTTGAAATAACATGACCCAAAAGCTTTCCTTCGGTAACTGCGAACACACATTTCTTAGGATTTAAAGAAATGCCATATTTTCTACAACGTTCGAAAATCTGCTTCAAGTGAAATGCATGTTCTTCTCTCTTCTTCGAAAATATCATAACATCATCTAAATAGACCACAACACTCTGGCCAATCAGAACGCGGAAATCTATATCCATAGCCCTTTGGAAAGTTGCGTTAACATTAATGAGTCCAAAGGGCATTCTTGTATATGCAAAAGTCCCCCACTTGGTTCTGAAAGTGATCTTGAGCCTGTATTCTTCTACTACTAGCACTTGGTTATAACCTGAGAATACATCTAATAGAGAAAATAGTTCATAACTTGAGACCATTTGTAGTATCTGTTCCATAGGTGGGACAGGGTAATTATCTTTATCTAACGCCCGGTTTAGATTCCTGAAATCATCACAATGTCTGATCTCTCCGGAATTCTTTCGTACTGGCACTAAGTTTGAGACCCATTTTGAATGTCTAACTTTAAATATGATTTTAGCATCCAGCGGATTTTTCACCTCGCTTTGAATTAGGGGCTCTAGTTTGGGATGCATCTTTCTCAAAGGCTGCTGATAAGGTTTGACTCCAACTTTAATTGGAATAACATGATGTATAATTATGGTATCATAAGTTTTGAGGTCTTCGTAGGTCGAAGAAAACACATCTTTGTATTGTCTAAATAAACTGATGAATTTTCTCTTCTCCCCGGGTGAACAACACTTTCCCAAATTCACATATTTGGGTTTGGCCTCTATTCCTAGATTTATCAGCTCGAATTGTAAAGATGAGATATGTGTCTTGACATTTGCTGGTTTTCTGAACTTGCTTTCTGGATCAAACATATGTTCTAGAGTTCTAACTCCTTTAGGAATGAAATTTCCATTCTAGAGGTTTTCTTGATGTTCCTCGGCATCTATTATGGCTCCTTTAAATGTATCATCATTCATTAAACATTCCAATATTTTCTAATCATCATCAAACACCCTCATATTGGTGACGTTATCTGGAACATCAGGCCTAAAAAGCAATTCAATTGAGCATCTCTTATTTGTAGGTACCATCCTTGCAGTTGAAGTAGCTAACAAGTCAGTTGCTGCATTTTTTACTCTAGGAGTTGAAGAAATATTAAATGCATAAAAGTTTGCTAATAAATCCCAAACTTCATTTTGGTAAGCCTTTAAATGTGGTGATATACAATGAATTTTGTTTCGAACTTGTTTAACAATTATTTCAGAATCTCCGCACACTTTAAGATTTTTCACTTTTAATTCCATTGCTTTTTTCAGTCCCTAGACTAATGCTTCATATTCGGTTGTGTTATTTGTGCATTCAAATTCTAATCTACATGAAAGAAAATATTTATTTTTCTCTGGATCAATCAGGACACAACTAGCTCCTGATCCTTCCAAGGTTTTAGAACCGTCAAAATAAAGAATCCAGAAACTTTCTACTCCTACTAAATTTGAACTACTAACTACATCTGAAACTAAATCTACTATATTACAATCAATCTTATCAGCCCATGAAAGCTGAAGGAGATCGGGCTGTATATCTGATATGTGGCTAGCTTCTTTAGCTTGGTAATTTCCTGGTTCCAGCTCAAGAATATAGTTTCCCAACACAAAATTGACCGGTTCATTCTTGCCTTCCAACTGAGTTACGTTGTAATTCATTTGAGGTTCTCTTAAGAACTTTATTTGGTTCTGACAGCCTTTATAAGGTAACCATACATGTGACCAATATGATGCAAAATATCCTTCCAATTTTGCTGCCCAATCCTGACTCAAAACCAAACCATAGGCATCCGAGATATCTACTACGGCAATGTCTATGTACTGACAGACCCTCTCATCCTCTAACAAACGGATCAGGACATCTTCCATTTCTCCTATCACTTTCACTGCAGTCCTATCCAATTGGATAACTTGGCCTGTAGTTGGCTTGGGTTGACCATTTATTTTCTTGCAAAATGAAAGTGGCATGACATTTACTAATGCTCCAGAGTCCACCAGAAAATTATGCACATCGTAATTGAAAATCTCAAAAGTTAGGAGAAATGCTGGAGTTCTATATTTAGACTTTCCTCCTAAACTTGCTTCACCAATCTCTTCATCAGCTTGGTTATCATTCTAAGGTTCCTTCACAGGTGTTTCAAGTGCTTTTAAAACATTTTCCTTTTGTTGGGGTAGATTGCACATTTCAAACAAGGAGATATTTGCTTTAGTTTTTTTAATATCTTCTACAATGTCATATCCCATTTCATGCTCAGTAAAATTCTTCTTGACATTCTCAACTTTATTTTCAGTAGACTTCACAGGCATATTAACTTTCTTGGGACTCTGGCTTGAAATGACAAACTCAGGTATGTTAACTGTTGGAGTATTATTCTTTACTTTTCTCATGTTCTCCTGAAGTTTCTTAATCTTGGGCAGTATCATGTTATCTTCTTTTAATGAATTATGACTTCTTGTTGTAACATTTGTCTCTGGTATTTCTCATTCCTCAGTGAGATCTTCACCCTCTACATTGAACATGGAAACACAATCTCATAAAACCAAAGTGTCCTCTTTTTGGGTTTTTGTTGGTTCATGACCTTTCTCTTTCTCATTCACAGTTTCTGTTAACTTAGAATCCAATAATTTGTTCATCAGGTCATGGAATTTATCCATTGTGGGAAATTTTTTTCAGAATGAGGCTACTGATGGAATGTACAAAAATTTTCCATTCCCACATCTGTCAAATTCATGGCCGAGGGACTATGTGAGGGAGGCTTGGGTTGACTATTATCATCTCACTTTTTATGATAAGGCTTGTATTGTTTATGGGCCTCCTTCTCTTTTTCCAAATCAATTACTCTGTTTGACAACTTCTGTATCATTTTCACCACCCCATCTAACTCTTGTGATCGCTCATTCTGAGGTTTAGGTAATAATAGAGGCTTTTTGTTCCCATAAGTTTTTTCTTTTGACTACACAAGATAATGGTCTATACTCTCCATTTCTTCCTCCACCTTCTTAGCTTCTTCATAAGTATCTACTAAGTGGGCCTAACTGATCTTTTGACAAACATGGCTAAATCAGGCCCAAGAGCTGAGGTGTAATACTCAATTAGGGCGTGCTCAAACGGTTTCTCAGCTGCATCAAAGTTATTTACATAGGAAGCAAACATTTGAGTGAAATTATGTACCCTTTCTTTCTTTTATTTCTTTAGGGAAATTAATCCTTTCATTAAAGCAGCGTGAGTTTTCTGAATTCCATATTTGTTTCTGAACAATCTCTCAAAAGTATTCCAATTTGTAATTGAATTTGCC